>PVJH01012677.1:0-63381 GCA_004026705.1 Nesogale talazaci
TGAGCCCCTGCCTTTGGCCACTGAAGACCTTCTAACATGCCCAAACTAAGAATGCTTGATTTTATCAAGAAGACCAATTGGGGCATGTGATAGTTGGGTTTATTGTCAACTAGGTCAATCAGAACACGTGAGGGGAGTTTGGTCAGGTCACAGCTTGACTGGAGGGCAACCGAGGTAAATGAAGACAACCATCATACCATCTCCCTCTTCCTCTCTGGTGATTGGACCAGGGTGCTGCTGTTCTACTAGTTCTCTGCTTCAACCTATGTGTCACACTACCTGTGAACCAAGCCAACCCATGCATAGTGCTGCTAGGGCTTGAGACTCCTTTGAGACAGACCTGCTTTGCCAAGATGCTGGTGAGCACATTGCTTGAGCTTGAGACTGGTGGATTCTATCACTATGCATTGCTTGAGTTGGAGATGGTATCAGGCCTGCTTTACTAAGCTCCTATGCTATTGACTGTTACTGAATACCCTGCTGTCTGCTGCATGTAGGCAGACTCTGTCTGTCTTGCCTGATGGAAGATTCTGCTTTTGCTTCCTTGACCTCGGACCCAGAAGCCCACCTGACCTGAAAACACTTCCAGCATATAACTGGTAACTGTTCCATTAAACTGAGTGGAACACTAAATATATGTAGGGTTCTCGAGACAACCATATCTAACACAGGAAACATAGAATCCTCTTGGAAATCTGTCCAAGAAAACTGTCAAGCAAAACTATGTGGATTTCATGTCCAATTTAAGTTCAGCCAAATCCCACAGTCAAGGGGAATGTGGTACTGAGAATAAGCAGTCTGGATATGACACTCTTGTGGTAACCTCAGAAGACAGCATCTCAAATGTCTTGCCCAACCTCCCCACCAAAAAAAGGCACTCAATCATAACATGTATCAAGAACTCATACTTGCACTTGAAGCAGCTGGCAGGAATGACTCAGCCATAACCGTGAGAAGAGGAAATGGTGACTGTTACTGTAGTGGAAATGACCTGAACAACTTCACTGAGAGTCTCCATGCTGACAGAGAGAAAAGTGTCTGAGATGCTGCCATTGCCTGAGGGATTTTGTGGTCTGTTTTATAGATTTCCCTATAAACTGCTGGTTTTAAACTGCTGGTTGCAGTGGTAAATGGTCCAGCCATGGGGATATCTGTCACCCTTCTTGAGCTATCTGGTATCATATATGTTTCAGGCAGGGCAATGTTTCATAACCATCTTAGTCATTTGGGTCAGAGTCCAGAAGGATCCTCTTCTCACAGGTTTCAAGATAATGGACTCAGCCAAAGCAGCTGAGATGATAATTTTTAGAAAGAAGATAACAACAAGAGAAGCTTGTACTCCAGGACTTGTTCCTGGAGTGTTTCCTGATAGCACTTTTCAGAAAGAAGTTTGGGCCAGGCTCAAAGTATATGCAAAGCATCCAACCAACGCCATGAGAATTTCAAAGCATCTTATCAGAAATACTGAGAAAACAAGCCACATGCTATTAATTCTGAAGAAAGCTGTGTCCTCCAGGCCAGATGACAGTCGGACAAATGTGCAAATGCTCTCATGAAATTCTTATGTGAGAAAGCAAAACTGTGATAACAGTTACAACCAAGTTTAGTACATCAAGGGGAGGGGTGTGATATTCTGACTTCTCATGTTTGAACTAAACTCCCACGGTGCCATTTTTCAATGCTAATCTATCTCTATGACAATTATAATTCCTTAAAGCCACTAGCCTACAATAAAAGCATGAAAAATGAAAACAAACAAACAAAAAAACACTAGTTGAGATCCTTGGGAGACAGATGAAGCTGGCTTCTCTGGGGAAGATTTACAGCCTCAGAAACCCTACAGCTGGACACTGTGAGTTAGACTCTATTTGATAACAGCCATTTGGGGATTTTAAGAGCACTAATGGGGAAGAGGACTTTGTAGATTAAGCTTTAGGGATGTACATAGGAGCCTTATATCTTTCAACATGAGAAATGGCTGTTGCAGGCACAGTGAAGCTGTACCTGGCCCCCTGCTTTGAAAACAGTCCCAGCATTGCGTGCTGAGGTCATCGCTTTAAATGTCACCATAGCGCTTTGTCCGAACACAGATTGCAAATGACTGGATGGGTCCACATGGGCAGTGTCTGGATGATTGACGGAAAGAGCTCCCCAGGCTCCAGGCTCCTCCTCAGCCTTCTCACCAGAAAGCCAATGAGAGCTGTGGAGTACTAGAAAAGAAATCCGAGTCCTGACTTATTTTCTTTTTGTAATGTAATAAAGAGGCATGAAGAAAAATAAAAATGATGCACCATTTCTGGAACCCTTAAACTCTGTCTTGAAGGGTCTCTATGAGTCAGAATTGGCGAGGTCAAAGTAATTGGGAAGCAAAGATAAAGGAACCTGGAAATTGGAATCCTGGAACAAAAGCAGCCAGAACCCAGTTACCAAAAATGTTGACACTGTGTGAGAAATACAAGGAATGTCCCTGAACATGTAGGGTAGACGCTGTCGAATGGAACTGAATTTGCTATGTACACTTTCACTGAGACGTTATCAAACAAAATAAAGATGATCTCCATTCTTTAGTTTTAGAAACTTTTTTTTCTGGTAAAGATTTTGGGACAACTTCTTTTAGTTGTTGCTGTGGTCAGGTACTGTGAGTATATGTTTTTCTGCCCCTCGCTAGGAACCCTGACATGTCATTATGTTTATGGTGTTACTCGAGAAGAAGATGCTGTTGTTGTTGCTGTTGTTGTTGTTACTTGGTTCTGACCCATAGCGACCCCGTGGATGACAGGATGAAGCACTCACAGTGTCTGGAATAGCCTCCCAGACTTTGTCTTTGAGACCATCGCTGCAGTCGTAGAGTCAATTCATATCTCAGGGGCTTTCCTTGTTTCTCTGACCTTCTACTCTAACAGGCAAGCTGTCCTTTTTCAGGGACTGGCCTTTCCTGATAAACGTATCTAAAGTATGTGAGACAAAGTCTCACTGTCCTTGCTTTCAAGGAGAACTCTGGCTGGACTTGCCCCAAGAGAGATGTATTTCTTTTTCTGACAGTCCCTGGTATATCCAATATTCTTTGCCAACACAGTGCCCCATATTCAAAGCCATCTATTCTTCTCCAGTCTTCCTCTCTCATCATAAAGACATGAAAAAGTCAAGGAAGTTATATCCTATTTCTTACATTTTTTCCCTGAGATTCTCTGACTTCTAACCGATACTTTGCACAATTTGGCCATTCTATGCTGTCCTTTCTGTACACCAGACTCTTTTTTTTCCCTTTTCTAATCATTTTATTGGGGGCTTATGTAACTCTTATCCCCATCCATCCATCCATGGTTTGCAAAGCACATTGGTACATTTGTTTGTTGCCATGCTCTTTCTTGGAAGCATTTTTCTTCTTTCTTGCCTTTGGTTGAATTGCATTCCCCCTCCTTTATTTTCGCCTACCATCCATCGTTAAGCTAGTCGTATACTTACATCCTTTCACTTTTAACACTGATTCAATGCAGCTTCAAATCTACCATCCCTATTCTTGTCGTGGTGGCTTTCTTTAGAATATGAGGCACCTTCCAGGAACTCACAATCTTAGAAGTACAGCTAGCATGCTCCTTAGAAATAAGGACGCTGAGGCTTTGGCGCTGGGACTTTGGACACGCGATCAGGAGAGATCAGGCTCTGGAGAAGGATTTCCTGCTTTGTAAAACGGAGGAGGATCAGCCAAAAAGGAGCAAGGCTCTCCACAAGAGAGTTTGATCCAGTGGATGCAAATAAAGCCGGGCAGGGTTTCCTCCTGTTGTACACAGGGTTGCTGGGGGTCTGAGCTGGCTTGCCCCAGCAGAGAGATGCTAAACCTAGCATGGCCTGGGGAATCTGAAAAGCTTTTATTTACACAGATTGTCTAATAAACCAGGGACTCTGGCACAATCTGAACCTGACACACAGACTGATGTTTCCAAATACTTACTAAAAGCCAAGTATGCAATAACTTTCCCCAGTATCGTCTACCCTCTGAGTGTCATAACTCTGTTTGTATATATAACAAAAGGGTAGAAGTAAAGGTGTTAATGTTTGGGCTGATTTTAGGGCCAGGCATGAGGCCTCTGTTCTAGCCTCTCAAGAAGTCAGATGGTCCGCTGAGCTTCATAGCACCTGAACTTCAAAGCACCTGCCTCCAGCATTCCTCAGAACTTAACTCACCCACGGAACATACCCCCCCTGGAATTGTCTCCCAGAGACAAGATGACTCCCCACCTGAGTCTTCCTCTCCTAGCACTGTTTCCTGGCAACTGCAGCACTGGGAGCTTCTCTTCCCCTTTACAATCCACCTGCCTTCTGCTCAAATCATATATATATATATAATATATATGTGTATATATATATATATATGTGTGTGTGTGTGTGTGTGTGTGTGTATCCCATCATCCCAGCACCAGGTGCGACTCTCCTAACCTATACTCTAGGTTGTGGGACCCTCCTGGAAGCTCAAGATGCTTCTGCCCCCACCCCACCCCCTCTGCTCTCCCTTACCCTGCCAAAAGGTCTTTTTCCTTCATAAAGCCACCCTTTGCTTCATGTCTCTGTCTGAACTCTGCTTCAATTTACATCTCAGTTAACTTTCATACTAGCCTTATTCTTTGATATTATAAGCTTTATATTACTAATAGTAAGTCAACAATTCTACTACTCTCCTTTAAATATGCTTGGAGGCATTCAAAAGTCATAATTATTTTGGAGAACAATAACAACAAAACAAAAAAGATCAAGGGGAAATCCATTTGGCAAGTCTTCTCTACTTTCAGAGAGATTAGAGCAAGATGGCAGATTCATGGACAATATCATTTATAGCTAATCAGATCTTCATTTGCTCATAAATGCTATTTCCCCAGTTAATTATAGAATGAAATTGTGTCTGTGTGTATACATTTGCATTTCCACAGAAGAAGAGGCCATATCTTTCATCAGATTATTCAAAGGGTGGACTTCCCCAAACTAATTCACCACCACTTATTTCATCCCATAAAAACCAATGAACAGACTCTTGGAAGGTGCCATCTTCTGAAACTCAAGGTTCAGTGACTCCTGAGGAAACTGTGCTTGCCTTTTGGTAATTTTTCTCTCTGTCTTTTAAAAGCTTCCTTCCTACCAGCTACTTTAACGATGACCGTGGACAGGGGAGACAACGTGAACATATCTTTCAAAAAGGTGTTGATTAAAGAAGAAGATGCGGTGATTTACAAAAATGGTAAGTCTTTTATCTCTTTTCAACACCACACTGTTAGACAGAAAGCAGAGTCATTTTCCTACTGTAGTTCTTGGGAGTAGATGTTGGTTGTATATTGCTCTGAGGCAAGTTTATCACATTCCATGAGAGAAACTGCCCTTTTAGATAATATGTTTGGTTACCGAATAAAAATTAATTAAATCGAGGACATGTTGACCTATACTTTATGTACAATTTTTACCCCCCCCCAAAATCCATCATGATATGATAAATGAGGTCCCAATGTCAGTCAAATCAAATGTGTGTTGATTTGCTCTCAGATTAAGTAAGCAATCCAAAGGAACCCAGGATGTCAGTTGGCAGCTGTTCTGGGAGCTTCCGTGCAAAATCTAAAGCCGTCTGGGTCCCATCTATGGCTAGTGGCAGTTGCCTAGCAGAAAGCGTGATGGGGATAATTCTGAGTTCGGTAGTGGGTCAGCCTTTCAGGCTAGTTGGCAGGGTGACTTGTCAGGTCCCATAAGAGAATAGTCCATTTCTCTACACAACCCCCTCTTTACAGAAGACCATTAGCCCACCCCCTTTGTCAAGCGTAAGACTCCAAAATCAATGTCTGCTATATCACCACACCTTTCATGTCTGTTGGGAGAACGAGGTTCATTTCAGACTTGTCATGCTTCTCCCACAGGCAGGATGCTTGAGCACATCTTCTTCGCCAGGGCAGGAAAAAGTATTCAACTGACGGGGGGGGGGGGGGGGGGGGGGGGGCACAGACAACTGGAGGGTTTCCACGTGACCTGTTGTTCTCCACTCTTACCAGGTTCCTTCATCCATTCAGTGCCTCGGCACGAAGTCCCTGATATTTTAGAAGTGCACCTGCCATATGCTCAGCCTCAAGATGCTGGTGTGTACTCGGCCAGGTACATAGGAGGAAACCTCTTCACCTCGGCCTTCACCAGGCTGATCGTCCGGAGTAAGTGACTGAGAGGCCATCACAACGGATGGAATAGTTGCTAGGATATTTCAAGTAACAGAAAATGACTCTGGCTAAGTCAAAAGCTAAGCAAAAAGCAGGGACTGTTTGGAAGGGGACTGTGAGACTTCCAGCGGTCTGTGGCTCAGCGGTGGAAGGTGGCAGTGCTTTCTATCAAGGGAGTTACCAATACCATAACTCATCCCCTATACAGTTTCTTTTACTTTTGGTTCTGAATTTCCAGGAGAAAGAATCTGCTTGGTCTAGTCTTGGTAAGATGTCCAGCCTCTTCAACCAGCTTCATCTCAGCTGTAGAGATGAGCGGAGCTGCAAGGTACAAATCTGGCCCTAGGACCTCACATTTGTATGGTTGGATCCGCTCCATCCAAAGAGGTCTGGGCAGTCTCCTGGAATTGGGAGGTGAATGAGGGCTCCTGGGTTGGCCTAATATCTACTTAAGCATCACGTTCTCTATAAAATTTCAAGCCATCAAATGTGATTTTTAGGTTAAGCTTTGAAAAGATGCAATGAGACCTTTTAAATGATGCAATGAGACCTTTTAAAAAATGATCTTGTGGTAACTACCAAAGTGGAGCATACACATCACCAATTTTATTTATTTATTTTGGCTAGGAACTGGTTTCTAAGAAACAAAAGAATGAATAATTCTGCTGACTTTGCTCCAGCAATGCCAGATATTCATAATATTCGATAATCAGGCTGTCAAGTCTAACTACTGGGATTACTCTGTCATTTCCTTCATTTAGGGTCTCTAATCCATGAAGACAATACTTTTTGCTTTACTGTATGTGATTTAATTGAGGCCACAGCATATGTTGTTCATAGCCCTGTGCCCGGCATTGTACTGGGTTGGGAATGCAAAAGTGATTGGAAAAACCCCTCCTCCATTGGTTGTTCCCGACCAGAGAACATAGAGACTTAAGTGGATATACAAATATTACAATATGGCAAGCAAAGGACAAAGATTTCATATGGTTTTAGGCCCCACTCAAAGTCTCCATGAGGGCATAAAATATAGCAAGGTATTTTTTAAGGCAGGCCATTTTGAGAAGCACAGAAAAGAATCAACCTATAAATGCCTAGATCTGTTCCCTCTTGAATAACTATTGTGCTTGTCTTGTATTAAATGTGAGACAAAAAAACCTTTTAGCAAAATCACCCCTTGAAAATATATGCAGGGTTTATGATGATGCCACCACTTCCAGACCCAGCCTTCCACAGCTTGTGTCATGTTTGCTTCCCTCCCCCATGTGAAGTTTCTGTGAATGTGGGAAAGAGATTCGGGAAAGTCCACCTTGATTCCTTTCCCAGGACAGTCCCAGTCACAGGGGAGTAATAGCTTCCAGTGAGTTTCATAACATTTAGTTCAGTTATGTAATTTCTCTTCAGCCTGATAGCGCTCTGAATACCAGGGTATCAAGTCTGTCTGCAACTCATGATGGCCCCATGTTGGCACCACGATTCAGGGCCTGGCTGCCATCTGGAAGGTTGGAACACTGAGTAGATCCAGAGGTGACTAGTAAGAAAGATGTGGTGATCTACTTCTGAAAAATCAGCATTTGAAAGCTCTGGGGCACATAATCCTACTTTGATACAGTGATCCAGTGATGGCACCATTCAGAAGCCAGAAACACAGGGCCACATTTTACTAATCAGACAGTGTTCATAATTAGATGATAAAATGCATCAAGTTTTTTTAATGTCAAAACAAACATGACTGAGTATTATTACTTATATTAAGATTCACCTGAAAATCCAATATAAAGCAAAAGCCTTCAAACACATTTTATATTCAATTTGTCTCTTTCCCCGATTGCTAAAAATACATATTCATTTGTCTCTGCTGTTTGGCGAGGTCTCCATGAAAGGTCTGGGAAGCAATATTCTCTCTAAGGTCTGATTTCCAAATGCATTTCAGTAGAGTCAGAATCATCCCACTTAAGATTATTTATGTTTCCAAGTAAGAGCTCTTTGGTCAGAAGTGAGGTACAGTTAATGATATTTATCTTGGGAGCTCTCCCAGTATGACTCAAAGCCCAGGCAAAGTTGTTCCTTCAAGATCACTATTAAAAATCATATTGATTATATTTATAAATTACTTCTCACCATGAATTCTGTCCCTGGCAAAAGATTCTCCATAAGCATTAAATATATATGATATCTCCAGGTAGTCCATGAAGATGTGGCTTCTTAAATTATGAGCTTACAAGGTCTTTTGAAGAAAATAGCAAAAGCCTAACTGCCTACCTGTTGTCCACTAACAAACTCCTTTCCTGACTTCTCCACCCCCAACAAGCCATCCCTTTTAAATTATCCCTAAGGGCTCCACTCTTTCATCTCTCCCAGAATAAGCTATGAGGCTGGGACAGGTTTAGAGAGTGGCACAGGGATAAAGACAGTTTAATGAAACAGGAAGCCTATGTTCATCTCTACTGTCTACTGCCATTACTTTTTAGCATGCACAGAAACCCTGTGGTCTGGCTCTCAAGAAATCAAAAATAAATGATGCAAAAACTCTATCTCTCTCTCCCCTTATATATAATGATATATAAACATTAGCTTTTAGATATTTTTCAGCTTTATCTATTAAGTGGAAGGCTGTAAGAAAAGGTCTGTGTTGACAGCCTTCCTGATTATTTTTGAGAAAATACTGATAACCAGGAGTTATTGCCAAAGAAACTAGAAGGCACCGGTTCAAGCTTATCACCAGGAGACTAACATTCAGGGACAGAAATACTAATTCCTTTCAGATGAGAAGTGCAGCTCAGCTCCTCATGAGCAAGGGTCGGCCACACTCCCTAGGTTTGCTTTTTCCTTGAACATACTTAACATACTTGAACAACTGAGGGCATGCTGACCTGATCTCAAGTAAGGGACGGAGAAAAGGAGCCGGGACCACATGAGCCCGTAGATGATGGACCATCCTTGCACATTCGGTTTGGTGTATTTTTTTCATCCCTTATATATTTTCCTCCTGAAAGATACTTGGATACTATTAGCTCCTGCATCCCTCTTTTGCCTTACTCCTTCTCAAACTTTTAGTAATAAGAAGTTTTCAAACTGTTCTTGGAACGATTCCATTATCTTTTCTGTTCCATTTCCCCCACACACTTTTAGAAGTTTTCTTTAATATGGTTGGAATCACTCAAAGAGTCAGGTAAACATGCATGACTGGGCCAACTCTCAGTTTCCCATTCAGGAGCTTTGAGTGGGGTCTGGGGCTTCATCTCTAATAGGTCCCAGGAGATGGCAATGTTCCCAGTATGAGACCCTGCACTCCTACCTGCAGATCCTTGAACATGCCATGAGCTCTTCCTCTGCCATTGCTGTCTGCCTGGAACACCTTCTCCAGTCTTTATCTTCTTCGCTACTAATGCAGGTGGTGCATTACCAACCTCCAGCCCCCAAGGCAGAATTAGGTACCTCTCATCCTTGTTTCATTTTGTGTTTACAGGTTGGTTTTCCAAATTAGGTTATGAGTTTACAGAGAGCAGAGACTATAGTTTATTTATCTTTGCATATCAGTGTCCGGTATAATAAGTGACCGATAGGAATTGCTCACTAAAGATCTGTAGAGTGAAGACATTCTACTTACCCCAGCCTTGCTTTCCTTATCAAAAGGATGTGAAGCTCAGAAGTGGGGACCTGAATGTGATCGTCCTTGCACGGCCTGTAGAAACAATGGGGTCTGCCATGAAGACACCGGCGAGTGCATTTGTCCTCCTGGATTTATGGGGAGAACATGTGAGAAGGGTAAGTCAGTACTTGACAAACTGTGCGTTTAGCAATAGTGTACATTGTAGATTACCAGACCAGCGTTGCTGGAGCTAGAATTTCAGCTCTCTGGACACCAATGACAGTGGAAGCTTAATGGTAGCTAGACCATGTGACCCTTCCTCCATATGAATTTTACAAAGCTAACCTTCCTTCAAAACTCTTTATTAGTCACTGGGAAGTTCATGTAATGATAAATATAAGCATCTAAACTGCAGCAGTTCTCAACCTGTGGGTCGTGACCTCTTTGGGAGTTGAACGACCCTTTTACGGGGGTTGCCCAATTCATAGCAGTAGCAAATTACAGTGGTGAGGTAGCAAGGAAAATATGGTTGGGGGGTCACCACTACATAAGGAACTGTATTAAAGGGCCAGGGCATTAGGAAGAATGAGAACCACTGCTCTAGAGATTTGACAAGTGTTAACTTGGGTAAAGGGGAAAGCAATATACAATAAGAGGTACATCAAGGAAAAATTATGGTGGACAAGACAGGGAAAGGCTTGTAAGAATCAATAGAAACAGGCAAATACTGTTGCACACACAATTTTAAACCATGGCGATCTACAAATAGAGGCGTAGATAGAAACATGGGCTGGAAAGGTGTGAGGAAACCAAATGGGAAGATATGGGTAGGTTTGACAGAAGATTTTTTTCATTGTTTATTGAATTAGTCAACACACTTATTTTAAGAATGGTTATAAACATTTTTTGTCTTTTAAATCATTTTATTGGGCACTCGTACATCACTTATCGTAATACATACATACATACATACATACATACTGTGCCAAGTCCCTTCGCCTGCCTGCTGTTGTCATCATTCTCCAAACCTCTGCTTTTCCACTTGAGCCCTTGATTTCAGCTTCTCAACCCTTTTCCTCTCTGCTCCCCCCTGCCCTAACACCCCTCATTACTTTATAAAGTATTATTTTGTCATATTTTACGTTGCCCAACATCTCCCCTTGCCCACTCCTCCGATGACTGTCCTCCAGATAAGAGATTCAGTATAGGTCTTTGTGATTAGATCCCTCTCTCTACCCCACCTTCCCTCCGCCCATCCAGTAACTCCACTCTCACTACTGGTCCTGAGAGGTTCATCTGCCCTGGGTTCTCCGAATTTCCAATTCCCATCTGTACAGCGTACCTCTTCCAGTCCAGTTGGATTTGTAAGGTACAATTGGGATCATGATAGTTAGGGGGAGGAAACCTTTAAGAACTAGAGGAAAGTTGTTTGTTTCATCATTACTTCACTGCACTGTGACTGGCTCTTCTTCTCTCCATGAATCATCTGTAAATTTCCCACAAATGGGCCTTGGGTTTCCACTCTGTTCTCCCCCTCATTCGTAGTGATATGCTTCATGCTCATTGGTGCTTGATATTTGCTCACTTCGACTCCTCGTGATCACACAGGCTGGTGTACTTCTTCCAAGTGGGCTTTGCTGCTTCTGTGCGAAACAGCCACTCATTTATCTTCAAGCCTTTAAGACCCCAGACACTATGTCATTTGGTAGCTGGGCACCATCAGCTTCCTCCACTCTGTTTGCCTCTGTACCCATTTGTCATCAGTGATCATATCAGGAGGGTGGGCACATATTGATATTTTTGTTCTTTGAGGCCTGATACCTGATTCTTTCAACACCTTATGGTCGCACAAGCTGGTGTGCTTTTTCTATGTGGGCTTTGTTGTTCATGACTTAGATGGCTGCATGTTTATCCTCAAGCCTTTAAGACCTCAGACGCTATATCTTTTGATAGCTGGGCACCATCAGCTTTCTTCAGCACTCTTGCTCATGCCCCCACATATCTTCAGTGATTGCTTCTGGAAGGTGAGCACACAGTGATATGTTTTGTTTTTTTTCTGTTTGATGCCTGCAACCTAATCCTTTCAACACCTCATGGCCACACTGACTGGTATGCTTCTTAAGAAGTGGGCATGACCACTTCTCAGCTAGATGGCCTTTTGTTTATCTTCAGGTTTTTAAGATCCCAGATGCTATATCCTTTGATAGCTGGGCACCACCAGCTGTCTTCACCACATTTGCTTATGTACCCTTTTTGCTTCAGTGAACATATTGGGTCAGTGAGCATCATGGAAAACCAGATTCATAGAACAAAGTGCCCTTGCATTGAGGGAGCACCTGGTTGAGGGCCCAAGGTTCATTTGCTACCTTAGTACTGAACCTATAAATATGTTCTTAGATTTATTCCCTCTTTATTATAAACAATTATATTTATGTATGCATGTGCCTGTGTTTAGATCTCTGCAGGTGTCTTTGCTTTCTAATTCTTTCCTCTATTTCCTTGTATCTTCCTCTTGACAGAGGATATTTTGAGTGTTTATTTCCCTTTGCTGCAAATACACCCTTGAACATAATGGCAAGCAAGGGCAATGCTTTGCAAACTTCTTAGACATAACCAAATACCTTAAGGAAATGAGTTGCTGGGTCAAGGAGGCTCAGGACACCAAGGTCAATTGGCATAATAACATGGTTCACAAAAACACTTACATCCCAATTAGATAATTGGGGTCTGGGGTCTTAAAACTTCATGCACTATCCTGTAATGTGCATCTATTGGTCTATTGGAGGAAAGTAGTCTCTAGAGATGAAAATCGAAAGACACATGGAAATAATTAGCCCTGTGAACTAATGAACCACACAAACCACAGTCCCCGTGAGCTTGAGATCAGAATAATTACACAGTCCCTGGCTATCACTGTTAACTTCTCTGAAAAGGATTACATTAGAAAGTTCTGGACCCCGTGGGAGAAAAATGTGGAACAGAAACTCATAGAATAGACCCGGCTTATTGGTTATATAAAGACAGATGGGATACCATGCCCTTACCCTCCAGGTCTGGAAGTGACCTGATTGTTCTATACATTAGAACAACCAACCATTTATAATTAAAGGACGCGTTTACCCAAAGGCAGGGCTGGGAAAGAAGGAGGGATGGAAACAGGAGATACATGGGGGAAGTCAGATAAGTGATGGCGCAATGACGAGTGGAAACAAAATGTATATAAACTGTCAGATGAAAAGCGACAGTTCTGTAAAGCTTCACTCACTTCACAACACAAAAAAAGTGTTTTCAAGAAAAATTTGTGACCTACGATGTGAGTGCCGTCCCTCGATTTATGCAACTGACACAACTATAACTGAGAGCATCTGAGGCTGCTTCATTATCTGCTCACACTACAGCTAAGATGGTCTCTTTTCCATAGTCATTCGTCTAGAAGGTACCCTGTGGTTAGACCTGTGAAAGAAGAATCGTGTATTTCAAAGAGCTATAATTTTTAAAAAAGTCCTATTGGCACATCATCCACATAACCTACAGTTCAATCGTGTCAGGAAGAGCTGTGCATTCATTACCATCATCAATTTTAGAACATTTTCTTCCTCCTTGTACTCATTCTTATTAGTGTAATTATTGTTATTATTTGTGGCAAAATGTTGGTAGAATACAATATATTCTCTCATTCAACAAATTCCCCATAAATAATTCAGTGCCTTTAACTATAAAGAATTGTATCATTATGATATTTTTACTGTGCATCACCTCCCCCATCTGCCTTGAAGCTTGTGAGCTGCACACCTTTGGCAGGACCTGCAAAGAACACTGCAGTGGCCCAGAGGGATGCAAGGCCTCCGTGTTCTGCCTCCCAGACCCTTATGGGTGTTCTTGCGCCTCAGGCTGGAAGGGCCTCCAGTGCAACGAAGGTATGTTCACCTCCAAATGTGTGCCAATAGCACCTCAGAAATGACGATTCTTTAGTAGGTGCACAAAGGAGAGCCAGTTCACAAGAATCACATGTGGTTTTGATTCTAGAGACTGCTCTGTCATCACTCTGTTTTGTGTCAGAGACATTGTCATTCAAAGTTCAAGACACTTTCATATTCAGACTCTGACCAGCATCGCCTGGGAGAGGGGTGTCTTATTACTGCACAGATTTTGATTGAACGGTCTGGGAGGGGGGCTGGAGAGTCTATATTTCTAAGATGCTTCCAGGTGGAGCCCATACGGGGAGTTTGGGGGTCATAATTGGAGCAGGAAGGCCAGAGAAGAATTGTTTTGGTTTGTTGTTCTCCAAAAGAGCCTAAAAATCAGAACTTTTCAGTTATATCCAGCCAGAATTTAAGCCTGAAATTTCAGGAAAGTTCAGAGCTTATTTGCTGTGGACCTTACTTTCAGGTAGAGTCCCTCTCCCCTTTCCAAGGCTTACAGTCCTGTGGAATGGTGCTCCCTGCCATTCCAGGGTGGGTTTCGAATCAACTTTCACATCTTCATTCCTAAATAGGCTTGTCAGTGTTGATCTTCTAAAGGGGTCTTTCCCCACATCTGGCCAGCATGGGTCTTAGGGTGGGGTCCCCAGCAACATGTCCACAATGCTCTAGGGCAGAACATGAGTAGGAACAGAAAGTACTGTGGAATGTATTACATCAAGCACATGTAAATCATGTAAGTATTTTAAGATTAGATATGTAATCTACTTTTCCCCCAGTATCCACATGAAAAAAGACAACTGACAGGGGGAATGAATTTTAATATTTACTTAGTGCAGTGTGCTGAATCGATTATTATTTTAACATGCCAATCAATAAGGGGGGAGGGGATGAGACATTTCAACTTATTCCTACTGTTGAGCTCTGATTTGTCTCAATGTATACATCGGTGCAGGTTTAGGGGTTTGTAATAAGGAGGTGGGGATGAGGATCACATAGAAATATGCTTCAGAGATCTGCCAGACCTCACTCAGGTCCTTCTATGTGCTGTGTCAGTCCCTATAGGACAGGGAGGAGCCACAGCAGTGAAGGATCATAAATATCAGGACTTGCCTCACCTTAAGGTGAGAAATCGCTGTAGGCCACAGGAGACTCAGTTCCTCTTTCAGAAATGAATATGAAAGAATGATACAGATGCAGCTTCCACGAAACCACAGACACATGCGAGCATTGTACTCGGGCCTGGAATGAGGGATAAACTTGCAGAAAGCCTAGAAGTTCAGTCTATTCCTTCCTGGTGAATGTATTTCTCACCCCAAAACCCCAGCTCCATGCTGACTTATGGTCGAACTGCCCCCATAGGTTCTGAGAAGGTAACTCTTTTCGGGAGTCCAAAGCCCCATCTTTCCCCCTGGGGATTAGCAGGTGGCTTCAGATCCAACCACAGGGGTCACAGGCAATGCAAAATTCCCGTTACCAAGGTTCCATGAAAAGTGCCTCGGGGTCCAGGTTGTATGTGGTGTTGCCTGAAGCCTGCACTGTGCTTGCGAGCTCCAGGGGCCAGCATGCACTTATTCAACACCAGTCCTGGAAGCAAAACTCCCGACCCTTCATGTTCCTCAGGGTGTTAGTCCAGGTAGACTAGAGAAACAAATCCAGAGAGACTCACACATGCGTAAGAAAGAACTGTATATCAAAGAGCAATTGTATATTAAGAAAACATCCCAGCCAGTGCAGATCAAGTCCCTAAGTCCGATATTAGCTCGCGTGTCTGATGCTAGTCTGTTTTCCTCTTTAGACTCACACAGCCAATCAATGGCACTGCATGCAGGGAGATCACAGGCCAGTGGGTGGGAAGTCTTGTGGCTCCAGTGGTGGTGGAAGCATCTCTTCTCAGCTCTGGCGTGGGTCCCCACATGGCTCCTCCAGTTCCAGGCTCGGACTCCATCCATGTAGCGCTATGTGACTCATCAACAAGAATGTCTCACGTCTAGGGGGAGGCAAAGCAGAGAGCGTGTCTCTGGTCCCCAGGGGGCTATTTATCTCTGTTGCACCTCCAGATGAGGTCATCAGACTGCAACCAGGTTGACAGGCTAGACTCCACCCCTTCTTCAAGTTGACAGATCATGCAACTGCCACACCCAGTAATTCAGATAAATGATACACTCACTGCCTTATGTGAGTCACAAGGCCAATGGTCCCAGGAGCAAGAACACAACAACAAAAGCTGGCCGTCTCGCTGCCTGCGTCCTCTCCCTCCCTGCTGGATTCAGACTGGTTCTCCATGTCTTTGCAGCCTGCCAGCCTGGTTATTATGGACCAGACTGTAAGCTGAAGTGCAGGTGCACCAATGGAGAGCTGTGTGACCGGTTCCAGGGCTGCCTCTGTTCCCCCGGGCGGCAAGGGCTCGAGTGTGAGAGAGAAGGTAAAGCAAGGTAACACTGTCATCAGGGCCGGGCAGATGCGACCGCTCTTGGAATCAGCTTTTCCTCTTAGCCATGTGTCTACCGCTTGCAGGCTTCCCAATTGATGAGATACTCCCCTCACCTTCAAAACCAAGGGCAATGCTCTCAGTCAGCCATATCATGAGTTGTTTGCTAAAGGAATGAAGAACCCATGAGGAAGGGGTTGGGTCTGTACAAATTCTCTTTAAAAAGCAAGTGAGGGTTGACTGACTGGTCTGGTCTGGGGAGATCTGGTCATAATGATCATTGTCATCAAGGCTGAACCTCCCGGTGCCCCAAGGGGGACCACGGCATCCTGCAGCAGCCCCGGTGGGTGGCCTCTGACAGCCAACAGTCCCGCCCTTGGCCAGGGTTCTGAGCCTGCCTCGGCCTCTTCATCTCTCACACGGGGACAACATAGCACGCGCCTGGCCAGAATTCCAGAGATGTGAGTTCTGAGCTTGACCTCTTCAAGGCCAGTTACGTCTGTGATGGCTGTGCCCACTGTGCGGCAGAAGGGGCTCACAACGTTGCTGCTGCTTCCCGTAGGCATGCCTCGCAGGACCCCATGGATAGAGGATTTGCCCGAGCACATCGAAGTCAACAGCGGCAAATTTAGCCCCATCTGCAAAGCCTCCGGCTGGCCACTCCCTGCTCAAGAGGAAATGACCCTGGTGAAGCCTGACGGGACAGTACTCCAGGTAAGAACCATGACCGATTTGACCTCTGGACACCCTTGGAAGCTAACTGCACAGTAGTCATCCCTGCAGACTTCATGCAGGGCAATCTCACACCCTCCCCGGCCAGGCCATGGTTAACATTGACAAAATACCAAGGCTGTGGCACATACCATGTTCCTAGGGGGTCAGCTGCTTGACCTAATGGGAGGATGAGACTGTGTCCACGAGTGGAGCTGGGTGTCTGGCTGGCACTCAACATGCAGCTCCATGTGTGGTGAGGAGGGCAGAGTCTTGGTAGCAGAGCCAATGAGGGACCCAGTGGCCAAGCAGTAAGACTTCAGCACCTTGACACAGCAGGGGATCACTGCTACCAGGACATCGAGAGATGAGTGATGTCTTTCTGACCTGCTCTGGTCAGTAATTAGGGGATTGTGGATGCAAATGGTTTGGGATAATTGATTTGATTTGAGGTAGACCACTTCTGAATTTGCGGCCCATGAATTTGGAATCTAGAGTACATGGTATCCTTTAGGTCTGACTGCATGTCTTTGTTTCTCTATAGGTTGACTTTACCCTCCTTGCTGATGTCTGAACTTAGTAGAACCAAGTCATGTCAGTGCTCATGCCAGGGAACTGAAGCTACTTTCCCAATAAGCCTCCGTTCTCTCCCCCACCAATCTCAATGTCTCTCTGTCAGCAGCAAGATGCTGGAACTTAAAAGTCTTTAAATAGCTACCTTGCTTTTCTCTCAAAGGTGACTGAAAAATCTTGACCAGAAGACAGACTCAGGTGACTTCTAGGGAACAGGAGATGGAGAAGGTGTCAGGGCTACTCAGATAGAAGAACAACATGGTGGCTTCTAACATCTTTCTTGGGAGTTTCATGAGTTCATGGAAGTAACAGCTGCCACTGAGGGCCAACCGCATCTCCCCAATATCTTACTTCCCATGAAAACTGAAAACAAACCCACATTCACAGAGTTCACTGCAATTCATAGCGACCCCATGGAGCAGAGTGGAACTCTTTGGAGACCCATCAAGTGGTTAGCCCATTGCCACCAGGGCTCGCTCCTTCCATTTCATATTGTCTATCAATCTCCTTTACTCCGAGTGGAAATCACCTGGAATAACAAAGGAATTACAAAAACATGGCAGAGCTGGGCTGTGAATTCAGCCATGCCCAGGTATTTTTAGAGCCCTGCCTTACTCCCCAGCCCTTTAATTACTTTAGAAAGCCATTTTGTTCGTCCCCCCAACCATGGCCATAATAAACTGGAAAGGAACAAATGTTGCCAGGCGCTGTTTAAAAGGAAATAAGACTTCTTGCTTGTAAGTGTTTACCTCACACTGTCAAACACACAAATACGATGGCAGGCTTTGAGAAGGCTTTGATCCAACATAAACTTTCAGGATTACTACAATAAATTTGGAGAGAAGCCAGTATTTATACTAGCATTACATTTGGCTTCTTCATCTTGCCTGGAAAACTTCTTATGAAACAATGAGAGGGAGTTGGTGTTATGGACCTTTTGTTTACACCTTCTCAGCACTTTTATTTTTTGTTTCTGACCTTTCCAGGCGAAAGACTTTAACCAAACAGACTATCTCTCAGTGGCCACATTCACGGTTCACCGGATCCTGCCCCCAGACTCAGGAGTTTGGGTCTGCAGCGTGAACACCGTGGCTGGGATGGTGGAAAAGCCTTTCAACATTTCTGTCAAAGGTAAGCTCCATTTTCCAGAGGAAGAGCTTGTATCCTTGATGTGCTGTGTTTATGTATCACAGGGGAAACATGCTGTTTCTAGAAGGAAATAGAGAAGGATCACTAAAACATCATTTAGGTATTTCCCAAGAGACAAAGTTGGAAAGAAAAAAGTGTGACAATGGAACTGATGGCTGAAGATTGTGAGCTTTAGCGTCAACCAGTCCTGGATTTATTTTTGTTTAGAACACTTGGTAACCTTGGATATGCCCCTGGATAAGCCACTCTGTGCCTTTCTTCATTTTGAAGGAAGTTTATATATGCCCCTTGGGGTTAGTGGAGCACTCCCTGGATGGGGCAAACAGGTAAAGTGTTTGACTGGTTAGCATTTTCGGTCCAGCCAGAGGTAGCAGGGAGGCGGGGCCCAGTGCTCTACTTCTGAAAAATAGCCACTGGAAGCCTGAGCCCAGGTCTACCTGATGGAGCACGCGTCAGAGCTAACCAGATGGTGACCAGTATCCCTTGTCAAGCTATTGTGAAGATGAAATGAGGAGTTAAAATGGTAAAACATTTGGGATTGGATTGGGAACAATGCATGTAACAATTATATTTCCCTAAACATTTTCTTCATGGGCCCCTTTCATGTTATGAATTATCTTTCAAAATTCAAATTTCTCTAATTCTCTATGTATACACTGGTGGCTTGAGGAGAAGCTAGGAGATGGAGTAAGTCCAAGTTTACTTGGCATATATACATAGATACCAGAAGGAATTTAAAATCTGGAAGCTACTTGTGAGCCCATTTAGACAAATACAATGAATAGCTCTCTGGTGTATGTTGTGGGAATTCAACGTGCATCCCCATCACATATTTTATTTAATAGTCCTAAGGGTCTTTTGCAATAAATAACTGTCGTTTCCATTTTACCAGGGAAGAAACCGTTTCAAAGGGGTTAGTCAACTTCTCAAAGGCAGTAGAGCTGATAAACGGCAAATCTTAGCTTTGAACCTGTGCCACCTGATTCCAAAGCCTGAGCATTTCCGCTAGACCTTTCTTCTTTCTGATGCCCTTAAAAGACGAGGAAGCAAGATAACCAATGTTATTTATACTTAGTCAAATGTATTACTTGATTTGGAATATTTTGGGAAATCTCAGAAGTTGAAAAATATAAATTAAGTGAATATAAATATCCTGGACCTATTTCTATAAAAATCCAATTGTAGGAGTTGCATAAATGCATCTTCACCAGAATCCTTAATAGTTTGGGATAACTTTAAAAAAGAAAAAATATTATTTTTGATTCAGTACAAAATTCTTATGATCAAAAAATATTTTCCACATTCTTAGATGAAAGAATATACAGATGTGTTAGGCTGGGTTGACTAGAGAAACAAATCCATTGACACTCATGTATGTATGAGAAAGAGTTTCTATTGAGGTAACTAGATATATCAAGCAGACATCCCAGCCCAGTCCAGATCAAGTCCACAAGTCTGATACTACTCCATAAGTCCAATACTAGTCCATAAAACTCTCTTTAGACTCATACAGTCATAAGCAATGATGTTGAATGCAGGAAGATCATAGGTCAATGGGTGAAAAGTCTTGTGGATCCAATAGCAGAGGAAGCATCTTAGCACTGGTGAGAGTCTCCACATTGGCTCCTCCAGCTCTCTGAGTTTCTCAATAGCAGGAAAGTGAAGCAGAGAGAAAGAGAAAGAGAGAGAGAGAGAGAGAGAGAGAGAGAGAGAGACCCCCAGCTAGTCATTTATATCAGTTGTCCTCCAATCAAGCTGCAACCTGATCGACAAGCGACACTCTACCCACATGTTCCCATGGTAGCCATGTTGGCACCCAAACCCTAATTATCACAACAGACAAAACTAATGTATTTTTAAGCTTCTTGGAATGTTTGCTGCCTATGGAAAATAAGCAAGAAGTAGAAAGCATACCATGTTGTTGAAAAACTGAAGAGTCACTCATCATAATTTTGATTTTTCAATGAAAGGCACAGCATATTATATAAGTTGGCAGAAGCTTCTCTACCCCAAGTCTGCATATTCATTGATGCCTCCACTGTCATATGTGCTGATATCCATAAAATGGAAATAGCCTTAAGAAAATTAGTCAGCATCTTTAATTATATAGTATAATTTAATAGACACTATTGACCAAGCTTTCCAACCAGAGAACAAATTAATACAATCAGTGTGAAAAACTGGAAATACATACTGCCTTGTGACCTACCCCCTCTGCTCCTACACATAGAGCAGAAAAGAAATGAGTGCCTATGTCCCCCCAGTGAAAAATGAAAGACTTCATGATCTAACACACTCAGGGGCAGGAAAGCAACGATTGCCGTTATGCTTTGCAGAGAAGATTGGACAAATGATAGCTCTAGAGCAGACTGGAAATTTAGCACTGGGAGGCACTGGTTCTACTTCATCCTGTCCTCGATGGAGCTCACTGCCTAATGCGGTGTTTAGCAATATTTTTTAAGATGTCTCCTCAGGAGCTATTTTATTAAAAACCATCTTGCATTACCATGGAATTTTAATATCACAGAAACACTGTCACTGTTCATGTACCTTTGGAACATCATCAGCCATTTTCTCCCCCATGAACAAGTTTTCGCTCCGTAGTTGGGCTGGGGGAGGTCCTACCTCCTCCTTTGGGAATGCATGCTTTAGAGCAAGGGTGGGGAGCTTTTTTTCTGTCAGGGGCCACTTGGGTATTTATAACATCTTTTGAGGGCCACACAAAAACTATCAACTCAAAACATGCCCTGCTATATCGAGTCACAGGAAAGAGGTGGGACTTCCTGCTCTCCTAGATTTATAGTCTTGGCAACCCCAGGAGCAGTTCTGCCCTGTCATTCAGGATCTCTATGCTGGAATTGACTTGCTGGCAGTGAATGTGGGTTTTGGAGATAATTCGATCAAGCAGTTAATGAACTAATCGCTAATGTGATGGCTGGAACTACTTATTGGATGTTACTCATTTATGATCTAGATTCTAGACCATAAATGTCCCCTTTTCAAAAAAAAAATTCCCAGTGTCCCCTAACCTTGGCAATTAAAATGTTTGTACTGTAGCCCATAATGCAGAATAAAGGGTAGGCATCTGCTTTTGTAGCCCATGTCTACTCCTCCATCTCACATTCCAATGTGCCCTGGGGTAGTATTGCCCAATTTGGGAATCCCTGGTGTAGACCTTAGAGAACAGCTGACATTAAATTATCACACAAACTTACAGGGAAGAGTAAGCTCTAGACAGCACCACAAAGGAAAAGTATATGTTCTGTGAAAGTCTACAGAAAAACCTAAGTGAGGTCAGAAGTCATATTGGCGCTGATAGTTGAAGGGTGAGTAAGGGTGGTGGAGGTGGCACATTCTTTGTGGGGGAGCAACATCTGCAAAGACTCTAAGACAGGACTGACTGTAATATGTTGGGCAAACTGAAAGGGGACCAGTGGGGCAGGAGGACACTGGATGAGAAGAAGAGGTGGCTGGAGGGTAGGCAGGGGCTGACAGGTCAAAGTAAGAATTTTGGATTCTGTCCTAAGAGTTGTGGTGGTGTAGTGGTTACCTGTCGAGCCACAGTCCACAAGGTCGGCAATTCAAAACAGCCAGCAGCTCTTTCTCAGTAGAAAGCCTGGACTCTCTACTCCTGTCAACAGCTATGTCTCAGAAACCCACAGCTGGTCAACTATGGATGAGCTTTGACTCCAAGGCAGGGAGTTTGGATTTTTTTTTTATCCTAAGTGTAATGGGAATTCACTGAATGGTCTTGAGCAAAGGAAAACTCATATTAAAGAAATAATTCGGTGGCTTATGGATTGAAAGGGCTAGGATCAGTTGGGGACATCAAAAAGGCGGAGACTGTTGATTCTGAGCAGAAAACTCTTAAAGCATTTTGTGGAAAGTACGGAGCACTCTCTTAAGTCTCTGTCCCTACTAAGAACAACAAAACCTTACAGTCTGACTAATCTGATTACTGATCATTTATTTAGTTCTTCCAAAGCCCCTGCATGCTCCAAACGTGATTGACTCTGGGCATAATTTTGTCGTCATCAACATCAGCTCTGAGCCGTATTTTGGGGATGGACCAATCAAATCCAAGAAGCTTCTATACAAACCTGTTAATCGTTACCAGGCTTGGCAAGATATTCCAGGTAAGTTTTGGACAAGTGGGACCCAACTGGGAATATTGCACCAGGAAGAAAAAAAAAAACAATTTGCCCAAATGTGCAAAATTTTATTCTTCCTCCCTGATCCTCCACCCAAGGTGGTGATTATAGGGTAGGGTTGCATTTCAGACATGAAGAGTGCTCAGGGGCGCCTCTGAGTGCAAAGGTGAACTTTCTGGAAGCCATTGTGTGCTAGGGAGGCATCTCAGCTTGCAACAGGACATGATATTGATACCCATGTACATAAGTTTCCATCTCAGACATCTCTAGATCCTTTCTACTGGTCTTAATTACTCAATCTTGTTTGGTCATCATAAGAAATACGTGTTTCCACCATGAATATGGAAACAGGTAAATCCAGAGCCTTCTAGAGAACAGAGACATTCATCTCCCTAAACCCAACGGGTGATTATTTCAGCTCTCAGTTGTTTTGTTGTTGTTGCTGTTTGCTTTCCTTCCATATCTTGCTCTGTTCTTCACCCTCCTACCACCCACAGTGTTGGAGGGATTCGGACCTGAGAAGGGGGAGCTGTGACAGACTGACTGGGGTTACAGGGAGGCAAAGGAAGTAGGCAGAAAAGGTACCTGATTCTAATCAAGCTTCCTGAAGAAATACAAA
This sequence comes from Nesogale talazaci, assembly GCA_004026705.1. Taxonomy (NCBI): domain Eukaryota; kingdom Metazoa; phylum Chordata; class Mammalia; order Afrosoricida; family Tenrecidae; genus Nesogale; species Nesogale talazaci. Next base: position 23,332 of record PVJH01012677.1, read on the forward strand.
CAATATTTGACAAAATGCCACGATGGCATGAAATCAGTTAAACATCTTTTGAAACACAAGGTACGGTTCTTTTATGGATGAGCCATGCATCTTCAATGGCACTATGTTTTAGGGAGATCTACCACAGCAATACTGACAGGTATGGTGTAGCTCTCCACCGACGGTCAAAGGCACAGTCAAACTAGGCCCCCGGACTCGATGGCAGGGAGTGTGGGGCCCACTCTATGTAGATAACTGAGGAAGTTACAACACAGACGTAGAAAGGGAAGGTCCTTGGCACACTAATTCCAGCTGAGCTGTGGCTTTGGAAAAGAAAGGTCCTCATGAAATTTTACCAAACTCTTGAGAATGGTTCGTAGACTCAGTCAACAATCATATCTCAGGAACCTTAGGCTGGTTTAAGGGATGCTAACATTAATGGCTCATCTTGATTAAAATAAGCATAATTAATGCCCCCCACCACCAGGTTTTAGTAATCCACTGTCTCTTTTTACAAGTGGGTATCCACACAGTCCTCTTCCAAGAACTTTCTAAGAATACCCCATTTCTTTAAGGGGCTGAGAATTTATCTGTAATAAATAAAATTTTCCTTTTTCAATATCTATGGAGAAATATATAGAAATTGATTAAATAAAATAGGTAAGGGGAAAAAATAAGAGGTATACACGATTTGTTTAAGGGACCTGTGTTTGAAAACTTTACTTCATTGTGACCATCACAAAATTGGTATAACTGAACCGTCTTGAGTTTCTGTCCTGGTTAGCTTGACTGCAGATAAGTAGATGTGCTTAAAAACATGGAGAAAAAACCAACTTTTACTCTTCCAATTGAGGTTTCTCTCACCTAAATTGGACTGGCCTTCCATGTAGTTCAGGAGTTGTGAAGTTGCGCCCTGCAAATGAGAAGACAAAAAAGCCCTAGAGCAGGAATGTGTACGTGGCACAGAGAGAACATCTAATAAAGTACAGATTGTCACCTGGAAATGCACTTGCTTTCCTTAGACTGAGGGAGTGGTGAGGCCCCGCAGAGGGAACTGCCCGCTTCCTTAAGTCTAAGACATTGTCATATTCATACCCAACATTCGCCCACATCACAGTAAGAACAATCCAAGTTTAAAGCAAGTCAGATGCATACAAGCTCCCTCTAGTTCCTGAAGCCTTCCTCCCCGCCCCCAACCATCATGGTCCCAACTCTACCTGGCAAATCCAGATGGACTGGAGAAGGTACACTGGTGGAGAGGGGAGCTGGAGATATGGGGAAACCAGGATGGATGGGCCCTTCGGACCAATGGTTAGATTGGAGATACTGGAAGGGTGGAGGGAAGGGGGGGTAGAGAGAAGGAACCAACAGCAAGGATATACACACAAGCTCTTATTTGAAGGACGGGCATCAAAGGAGTGGGTTGGGAGAGAGGTCGGGCAGTGTAAGATATGACAGAACAATAACAATGTATAAAGTATTGAGGGTTGGAGGGGAGGAGAGACCAGGGGAAGAGGGGAAGGAATTGAAAAGCCGATACTAGGGGCTTAAGGGAAAAGGTGGACGATTGGAGAACAATAATAGAAGTGGACATGTGAGGGTGCTTGACGAGTATGCTTATTTATATATTGTGAAAAACGATGTATGAGCCCCTAATAAAATGATTAAAAAAAAAAAAAAAAAGCATGTCAGAGGTGCCCGCTTGAGTTTCCTGTACTTTCCCTCTTCTCAGTGACAAATGAGATTATGACTCTCAAAGCTTTGGAGCCGCGGACGGAATACGAGCTCTGCGTGCAGCTGATCCGGCGCGGAGAAGGCGGGGAAGGGCACCCCGGCCCGGTGACGCGGTTCACTACAGCTTCCATCGGTCAGTTGAAACCACCAGGCATCCATTCGGGAGCTGGGGGGGTGGGGGAGTGGAAAGGGGAAGAGGAAGGAAGAGCAGGAAGGGTGGTGCTGGGTGAGAGGGTGGGTGGGGATGGAGGTGCTTTTGAATGGGTGACAGGAAGGCCAGCCGCGTTCAGCCAAGCTGTCTTGAGTTGGCCGCACTCCTGGCTTCCCTCCCTGGGGGAAGGAGCTCACACAAACCGGGGCGGACCGAGCAGGAAGCAGATGACCCTTCCTCAGGCCAGGCCATCCTGCAGGAATTGGGATTTACGCGGTAGCTGCCTGGTCGAGCCGGGGCGCCTGCATGGGATCGCCAGCTTCCCGTTGCCGTCCTAAGGTGCCAGGCCTGCCTCTGGCCACATACATATGCCAGAAATCCCAGAGCAAAAATATTTAACATGTCCAAAGTATTCATGTATGTAGTTACAACAGCATAGAAGGCTTTCATCTAAAGAATAGTGCCCTGTGTGCTGCCACTATTCTTACCCCCCCCCCCCCCCCCCCACCTGAGTCCTGCTTGGTATACGGGAGTTAACGACAGTCAGTTCTTCAGCTTTTCTGCCCAACACCTGTCTCCGCGTGTCGAAATCAGTGATTCTCAAACTTTAGTGTTCTTCTGAGCCACCTGCAGGATTTGTTGCAATGCAGATCGCGGGGCCCCCATCTCTGAGTTTCTGCTTCTGTTGATCCAAGCTAAGAATGAAGCTGGGGAAGAAGTTTCTGCTGAGTTCCTGAGGGAAGCCCATGCTGCTGGTTCTGGGTCCTCACTTTCCAAGTAACGCGTGCAGCAGTATTTCTGGCCTGACAAATGCTCACCGGAGGATCGGCGTTGAGGGAACCCTTGCCCTCAAGATCCCGCGGGCTCCAGCTTTTCCAGGGCAGGAACTCGCTCATCAACCGTGGAACTGCCCTTGCCAAAGTCTCTTTCCTGGTTCCTTGACTTTGTTCAGGCGTGCATAGGCTTAGTTCACATGACCTCACAGAGTCTATCAGCGTCCCCATTTTATTATAAACGGTAGTGTCACGTTTCAGGGTAGTTCCTAACTTTCCCAGGAGGCTGTAGCTTATGCCCATATCAAGTCCAGGAAATTGGAAAACCAATCTTTAGTCCTCATATCTTTTTGTTTCTCTAATTTCTATTATTAGCACCAGAGTCACCATGTCCTTATCCCAATTGATAGAATTTCCCATGTGCTAGTCCAGCCGTTCTCGATCTCTGGATCATGGCCCCTTTGGGGGTCCAAGACCCTTTCACAGTGATTTCCCAATTCATAACAGTACCAACATGACGGGGGGAAATAGCAACAAACAATTTTATGGTGGAGGGTCCCCACAAATACGTGATTATATTAAGGGTCCCAGCATTAGGGAGGTTGTGAACCACTGCTCTAAGCCATTTCCTAAAGGCGGCAGGATCTAGAATGGTGGTGAGAAAGGTACAAAAAGCATCCAGTTTATTGGGATCACGGCATCCCTGGCAGAGGCCCCCACTGCCCTTCCATCCCATGACTAGCATTGTCCTTGAAGAACCGACCAGAATTCAAGTGCTACTCTGGCATTTATAGAAGCATTACACAAGAAATGGCTTTCTCGGAGCCTGTTGGGTTGTGAATGCAAAAAATAAAACAAAAAAATTGACGCGCCTTCTTGAACCATTCTCTTTAAGCTAGAGAATAAAAGAAACTCCACAGCTGTGATCAAAGGGACCCCCATATGTCATCAGGCTAATGGCAGTTCATTCTCTCTCAGGTTATTGTTGATTGATCAAAGGGGGCAGTCATGATCTGACTCAGACGGAAAGTATTTATGGAAGAAAACATAAAACACTTCGCCGTCCCACACTGCACTATCTTCAGTCCTTAGAACATCTCTCAGCCAGGATATATTTAGAGATTTCTTGGAATATATCAAAGTAGTTCTCAGCGGTAGACAGGAAAGGAATTCTTATAGGTTCTCCTTTTCCCATCTTTTGAATTTTGCCGATGCCTGTTTTTTTTCTTCCTTAATTCATCCGATAACTATGCTATTTATACATTTGTTGAGTGAAGGCCAGGGAGGTCAGAAGGGGAGGAAAGGGAGTATGTTATTCATATATAGTAGAAACAGAGGTGGGGTGGGGGATGAAGAGAAGCAAAGAGAAAATCATGTCTCCAAAGGGAAATGACCATTCCCTGGGCTCTCTTGGGCATCTCACACAAGCCCTGGAGGGCCTATCTCGTGTATGCTCCCAAATTCAAACCCTGCTGGCTGCCGTGTTGCCATCAGCCTTCTGAACCAGGCTGGTAAGATTCGAAGGAAACAACAGAAGCTGGCATTTCTGTTTCCTAAGGTTACAGGGAAAGGACCCGCAGGAGATTTCAAGCTTCTGCTCATTCCCACTAGTCCAGAGAGCAAACAGAGATCTGCAGGGGCATGGGGATAGACCTTTCTTAGCCTCAGAAGGTATTGTGTGCATCCTCAAGAGGGAGATAAAGCAGGGTCCCTACCGATGCTTTCTTATGGAGCTTCTGTTTGTTTGTTTGTTTGTTGGAAGGAGCTCTGGTGGTATAGCAGGTTACGCATTGGGCTGCCAACTGCAAGGTCACCCATTTAAAACCACCATTCGCTTCACAGGAGAAAGAGGAAGCTGTCTACTCTTATAAGATTTATTCTGAGAAACGTGCAGGGCCAGCTCCACTCTGTCCTGTAGGGTGGCTACAGGTCAGAATCGACTTGACGGCTGTGAATTTTTGTAAAGGATCTTTTTTAAAGAGTAAGGGTGGCGCTATTAGGCAAGCATGGGGCTGCTCTCTGCAAGAGTGAGCATCAAAACAAATCCGCTGCCCCATTGGAGGAAGATGGGGCTACCTCCGCCTGGAAAGACTCACAACCTCGGGAACCTTGTGGAGGGTGGCTTTGAGTCAAGGTCAAGTCAACAGAAGGGAGAAGGTGCTTGAAGAGCTGCTTTTGCTGCAGGGCCCGCCCTCTTCCAGGGCTGGGGTAGTGTACTGGGTTGCTAACCACAGTCAGCAGGTCAAACTCACTCGCTGCTTTTCAGAAGAAAGACGAGGGTTTCTGCCACGATGAATTTCTAACCCTAGAAATCCACCGAGGAAATTCTATTCCTCTCACAGAGATGCTATGAGTCAGAACTGATTTGACGGCCATGAGTGACAGTCCCTAACTCCATGGTATTGTAACCCCACAGATATACTCTGGATCAGTCTCTATATGTGGTCCTTTGTAGACATTACAATAGCTAGTTTTTCACCCTTCAAGAGTCAATTTCATCCCCACTGAGAATGTAGGAGCCAGATTATTGTACTCAGAATAGTGAATAGACTTTCTTTCTGGAATTTAAAAATCAATTCATTTATCAATTGGAGGAAAATACAGAATCCCTCTCTGCCCTGTATACAAAATAGGACTGCCTTAGGGTGAAAGAGAGGAATGGCGGTGAGAAAGAGGGAGAGAAGGAAAGAGGGGAAAAATGTTAACAGAATCCCTATCTTCTTCCCTCTCTTATTTCTTTTTACATTTTTTATTAGTGGTTGGGATTAAATACATACATCACTCCAAATTTTATTCACATCAAGTAAATGCACAATTGCTACCACAATCCATTCCAATAATTCTCTTTCTATAGGATCTATCCTTTCAAAATATTTATTTTATATTTTTCTCTCAGTTATTCTCCTAACCTCTGAAAGGTGGGTATTTTCATTTCATATTTCCATGAAAAGGTTATAAATTTGCTCAAGGTAGCATGATGCAGCGTCTGTGGATTTTTACAACCTACCTTCTCTCCAATCAAATTTTTGTGGGTCATCATGACCAGGCAGCAGGGCATGGAGCAGGGCAGTGCCATTACCCTGATGAGATCAGAGCAGACTGAGGCCCCACCCTGCCGCCCCTGCCGTTATGATGTCGACATCCTCCTTGCTAAAATAGTGTCTCAAAGTTGCCATAAGCTGTATTACTCAGAGGGTAACGGAAACACACTAACTGGGTCAATTCCTTTCTACGTTATCATTTTTTTTCATTTTTTAATGTTTATTTTCTGTCTAATTGTAGACAAGACCTCTCTTTAAGTTTACTTTTTTGTCGCTGATTTTTCATAACTTTTATTATAAATTGGACGGGGGCTTATATTACAGATCATCATCTTTGTACTCAAAATGTGGCAATTAAAATGATTACAAAGGTTTACTATTTTGGTGGAATAAAAGACAAGACACTTAGCCTCCAATTCCCCAATTGATGGTGTGGGGCCTTCTAGAAGTCACTGTTACTGCTTGAAATTGCCCTTTGGGAACGTCTCCCCTTCCATCGGATGTAAAAATAATGAGATGTCTGCTTTCTCTTAGGTCTCCCTCCTCCCAAAGGACTCAGTCTCCTTCCGAAAAGTCAGACCACTCTAAATTTGACCTGGCAACCAATATTTCCAGGCTCGGAAGATGAATTTTATGTTGAAGTAGAGAGAAGGTCTGTGCAAATAAAAAGCAACCAGCAAAATATTAAAGTCCCTGGCAACTTCACGTCAGTGCTCCTGAATCACCTGCACCCCAGAGAGCAGTACATCGTCCGTGCCAGAGTCAACACCAAGGCCCAGGGGGAGTGGAGTGAAGACCTCACGGCCTGGACCCTGAGTGACAGTAAGTAAACCCCTGGGGCTCAGCCTTCACTGAACAGCCTTCAGCTTCTGCCTTTGGGCTCCCCTCGTTTCAAGACCATGTCTCAGGAATCGGAGTTTGCAGTTAGTTGTGCATGAAGACGGCACATCTCTCTCCATTCTCCTCTAGTCCCCTATGTGGTGCCGCTGGTGTGCAGTGTTTGGCTAGTAACCAAAATGCTGGTGGTTCAAATCCACCGAGAGGCTCCTTAGAAGAAGAAGCTCTATTTCGGGAAGGTGTTCCATCTCAGGAAGGTCACAGCCATTAAAAGCCTCCTAAAGTCTGTTCCAAAGCACATGAAGTCATTGAGGCAGAATGGATGGCAAAGCAGTTCTCATTGGTTTCCATTTTATGTTTTTATTTCCTTTTAAACCTATTTTGAAAACCCATAAATTTGCATTTGCAATTAGTTAGGCAGGTTGTGCAAAAATGTAAGGCATCCTGGTGGTATCAGGGGCTATGTGTGTGACAGATAACCACAAGGTCGAGGGTTTAACCCCACTGGCTGATTCGTGGGAGGAAGATGAGGCTTCTGCTTCCAGAAGGAAACCCAGAGGGTCAGTTCTACTCTGTCCTAAAGCGTCTCTGCCAGTCTCAACTGCCTTGATAACAGGGAGTGCTGAAATTCACCTTTTGAGGTCAGGAGTCTGCATTAGTCTAGGTAGAATAGAGAAACCAATCCACAGAAACTCATCTATATATGAGAGAGTTCTACATAAAGGCTAAGTGTACATTAAGAAAGCATCCCAACCCAGTGTTGCCCCAAACCTTAAGTCCAACATTAGCCCATATGTCCATATTAGCCCATACAAATCTACAAAGTCCTCCTCAAACTCACCAAACACACACAATGACGCAGGAGGAAAGTCGAGTCAGTGAGTGTGTAAGCACCGCAGCACTGGCCGGCATCTCCACGTGGTTACTTCAGCACCCAGGGCTGCATCAGGGTAGATCCATGTGACTTCTTCTCAGACCTGTCTCGCAGGAAGTGAGTCTTGTCAGCTAAGGCAGCCTCACACTGGTCCGACCATCAGAGAGTAAGACCAGGGAACAAGGAAGGTGAGACTCACCGAGCCATTTAGCTCTTCACCCTTCAATTAATCCCACATGTGTTTATCAACCAGATTGGCACAATAAACCTTAATTATCTCAGCGTCTTTTACAAGTAAATTAAAACAAAGTTTTCTTGGCCTTGTGAATTAGTTCGGGTAGACTAGAGGAACAAATTCAAGGACATGCATATGGATATAAGGAATGTGTTAATATTCCAGAGGAACAGGACATTGAGAAAACATCCCAGCCCAGTCCAGCTCAAAGTCACAAGTCCAATATTAACCCATATGGCCGAAATCAGTCCATAAAGTCTCCTTCTGACTCATGAAGTCACAGGTCAGTGGGTACAGAGTCCTGGCACCAACAGGGGTCTCCCCATGGCTGATACCGAGAGTGGGGTCTCCCCATGGCTCCTCGCTTCCAGGCCTCAGGGTCCATCAACAGCACCCCGTCGTGGCAGAAGCAACTCATCGCTGACAGAGGCCTCCATGTGGCTGCCCCAGCCTCAGAGGTCCAACTCCATCAGGGCAAAGCAGTGTGGTCTCTCCACCGGCTACTCCAGCCTCCCAGACGCCACCATCCTGTGTTGTCTGTCATTAATCATCTCTGAAACTAACTCCCAACAACTGGGCAAGATAGCTTCTCATCTTCATGAGGGACATATTGTGAGATTTCCCAGGAGTCTCAGGTGAAAGACATGCCCACACAGAGGCCTCATTGGCTACTCAATGGCTATCTCTAGATTAACAGGCCAGCCTCCACCCCTACATTAAATTAACATAAGCACATGACTGCCACACCTTGTTTAACTGATCATAGGATGTATCGCATAAGGAACCCTGGTGGCATTGTGTACTCCTCATCACACGGCTGGTTGTCCAGCCCCACCAGGAGCTCCTCAGGAGGAAAAGGAGACTGTCTCCTCTTGTACAGATTTACAGTTGAGGAAACTCTATCTAGGGTTGCTGTGAGTGGGAATCAATTCAATGGCATAATTTTGGTTTGGGGGATGTGTCATCTACAAATACACGTTGATTACTCAGGAGTCATTTCTAATCATACAGGCCACTTATAGATGATGATGGGGAAATCTATGTGCATCTTGTTAAAGGGTTAGTATTAAGGTGACAGATAGACATTGGGCTTCCACTCAAGTACTCCCTCAATGCAAGTACACTTTGTTCTATTAAACTGACATTCCATGATGCTCACCTTCCAAACACAATCACTGACAACAAATAGGTACATAAGCATATGTGGTGAAGAAAGTTGATGGTGCCTGGCTATCAATAGATCAAGCGAGTGGGATCTTAAAGGCTTGAAGGTAAACAAGAAGCCATCTAGCTCAGAAGCAACAAAGCCCACATGGAAGAAGCACAGCAGCCTGTGTCAAGGGGATCAGGTATCAGGCATCAAAGAACAAAATACCATATCATTGTGAATAAGGGAGAGTGCAGAGTGGGGACCCAAGACCCATCTGTAGGTAACTGGACATCCCCTTACAGAAGGGTCACGGGAAAGAGATGAGCCAGTCAGGGTGCAGTGTAGTATTAAAGAAACATACAACTTTCCTCTAGTTCTTAAATGTTTCCCTTTCCTCACTTAAGCCTCTTCCCACTATCATGATCCTAATTCTATCTTACAAATTCAGCTAGATTGGAGGATGCACACTGGTGCATCTACAGATAGGAACTGGAAACATGGAGAATTCAGGACAGATGAGCCCTTTAGGACCAGTGGTGAGAGTCATGATACTAGGGGGATGAAGGGAAGGTGGAGTAGAAAGGGGGAACCGAGTACAAGGATCTCCATATTAATCCCTTCTTGGGGAACAGTCAACAGAAAAGTGGGTGAGGGGAGACATCGGTCAGTGTAAGACATGAAAAAAATAATGATCTATAAATCATCAGGGGGCAGGAGGGAAGGGGGAGATGAGTAGCTGATACCAGGGACTCAAGTTGAAAGTAAATGTTTTGAGAATGATGAGGACAACAAATGTACAAATGTGATTCACACAATGGATGGATGTATGGATTGCGATGAGTTGTATGAGAATCTGTTTAAAATTTTAAATGTTTATAACAGACAATTATGGAAGTCATTGTTTAAATCTGAGAATAACAAAGCCAATTTTCTTTGACTATTCTGCAATTAAAGTTTTTCTTTACTTCATTGTGGCCATTTAAAACCCTTTGAATTTTTGGGACATTATTTTTCAATCATGAAACAGTCTATTTGTAGTCACTGCACTCAAGCTGGAGCTGTGAGTTTGGAACCCATGGAAAAGGGTCACACCAGTTCTCACTGAAGTCGGGGTTTTGAAATTAATCCTTAAGTCACAGCCTCTTGCCCAAGGCTCTCTTCTGTGCCAGGTTCTCTGTCTCCTCCACGACAGCTGGCAGGGTGTCATGAGGGAGTGGAGTCAAGATTTCTCCTGCCACAGGCTCATCAGCAACTCATGAGAGAAGGAACTATTTTGTCAGTGACTAGAGATGCTGCATTAGACTGCAAAAACAAAACAAAACGAAAACACTATGTGTGAAGGATAGAACCACCAGCAAAGTCCAGAGACTAGCACAACAGACACCCACAATTCTCCTACTCAGGATTAGCAACTGTGAAGTTTTGCCATATTTGCTTTCAGTCTTTTGTTGATTTGTAGAATTAATAGCACAACACAGACCTATCAGAACCCCTTTTCCCATTCATCCTCACAGAACTTTGCTTCATCTCTGGCCTGCAATACTGAGCATAAAAGCTGACCAATCACAGAGTCTTTGAGTTGCTTCTAACTCATCATGACTCGGTGGGCCCCATAGAACCGCCTCATATGTTTTCTAACACTGTCATCTTCATGGAAGCAGACAGACTACTGCATCTTTCTGCCTCAAAGTGGCCCGAAGGTTCCAACTGTGTTTAACCCTGTGCCCCCCCTGGGCTGGGCTTCTTATAAAGAAGAAAGAAGCGAGAGTAAGAAAGGTCCAGAGAACGAGACCTGGCTTGGTGCAGTCACTGGATGAATGTTGTGGAGCCCTTGGCGTGCAGTGCCTAGGCCTGTTGTCACAGGGGGGCCAACAGGTCCTCCAGAGAGAGCGGTGGTCATCTGCTTTTGTGAAGATGACAACCTCGGAAGTCCTATGTGGTCGTTCTGCACCATCCTCTAGGTTTGTTGTAGGTTCGGTGGGAGTTGGTAGAACAATGCAATATAGGTATATAGAGTTACAGAATTTATTGAGTCTTAATTTACTATAACCCATTGATATTGCGTCAATTCTGATGGGTAGGATTTCTGAAACTATCAATTTTTATAGAGGCACACAGCCCCATCTTTTCCCACTGGTCATTTAACATAAAGATTGCCAAAATATGGCATGGGGTGGGGGGGGGTGTGCCCCGTGCTTCAAAAGGGAAATTCTACTGTGTTTCAATTCCATTGCCTTAAACTTTGTGAAACCCCCTTAGTATGGTCTGCCTCCTCCCTCTCTCGCACCTTTCTGCCAAGTCAGCATGTATCCAGTAGCTACTACCTGTGAAACAGGAACCCAATGGGACACTTACACTCTGTCCTATAAGGTCATTATAGGGCCTGTATGAAACTGAGTTGGGTCCATGACCATGGGGTATAAATGTCTGCTTTCATAAGCTTGCTGTTTGCCACAGCAACAAGACCCATATTAGTTTGTAGAGTAATAGATTTTACTTTGTGGAATTGCTTGTATGCCACTCATGGTTTATGAACTGACAATCACATTTCAAAATCATAAAGTATACGCCATGAGAACATCTTAAGTAAAACATTGTTTTTTAAAAATATTTCTAGTTCTACCTCCTCAACCAGAAAACATCAAGATTTCCAATGTCACAGATTCTTCAGCTGTTGTTTCTTGGACCATAGTGGATGGCCATTCCATTTCTTCAGTTATCATCCGTTACAAGGTTCAGGGCAAGAATGAAGACCAGCACATTGATGTGAAGATCAAGAATGCCACCATCACCCAGTACCAACTGAAGGGCCTTGAACCTGAAACAGCCTACCAGGTGGACATTTTTGCTGAGAACAACATTGGGTCAAGCCATCCAACCTTTTCTCATGAACTGATTACCCTCTCAGAATCTCAAGGTTGGTGGACAGGTATATCTTACATAAGATTACTTTGAGAACCCATCAGACCAAACCCTACTCTCTTACAATAGTGGCCCTATTTGCATACCATGTGACTTAATGCACATGTCCTACAATAGACGTTGTCTCTCACAATAAGTCTTTACTGGGAAAGAGATTCAGCTGGTACGTTACACCTTGGAATGATTCAGCCTATCAGTTTGTTCCCCACTTAACAACCTAAGAAGAAAGTGCTGAAGGAATATGAATTTGGCTTCTGAGGAGAAATAAATATGTGGAACTTCTAAGGCAGGTGTGTTTCAGTGAGAGGCTTCAAGGACGGTATTTCCCTGCTCAACATGAGCTGTCTTTGAGATTTACGCACTCCATGCAATTCGAAGTTTTCTTTTATTTCTCTGCTCTTAAGTCTCCCACTCTAGAGAGAGTAAGCTCTTTGAGGTCAATGCTAGCACCATGTCCTCTGTGTGTGGTTGATCGATGGGATTACTTGAAGACGATCATCAGGTGTGGGCACAACTGAAGCTCACAGCAGACCTAAATTGTGTAGCCCTGTGAGTGATGGCCCCTACCTTCCTGTTCTGCCCAAGATGCACAAGGAAGTGTAGATGGAGGGACAGTGGGCGTCAACTCAGAAATACTGAGTTCTGCCTATTTGTATTTCAGCCAGAGTGTATTTTCACAGAAAATCTGAGAGTACAAAACAACTTGGCATTTTCTTGGAGGATTACCAAGGTTTTAATGAATAAAAAAAAAGCTGTGTAATCAGTGTTGATTCATTGCAACTGTTCGAAATGCATGTCCCATAAATGAGTCAGCCAGTTGTAGAGTTCTTTTAGATCAATAGCAACCCTAATACAAGCATACTTTTCATAATACATTTACTGGGCTCAGATGTACCCTAAATCCAGCTATCCATAAAACAAACAGACAAAGGAAAACAAGTTCTTACCTTTGTGTGCACATACATAAATATAGAAGGAATAGTAGATAGTCATATAAGAATTTTTTATAGAGATGAGATCAGGTTCTACATGTTGTTTTTAATAAATAGATTGAAGTTAATTTTATTTCCTTTGAATAAGTTGGAGGGGGGGAATAGAAGGATTAGACCACAGTCTTTAAAATTTATTTTGATCTGAGCACTAAATTCAGTGATTTTTCTCTTTTCTCTTTTCCTTTTTCTCCCTCCTCTCCCACTTTCCCACCATCTCTCCATCCAGTGTGTATTATCCTGACATCATATATTCTGTTACTTTTTTTGCGGGGGGCGAGGCATCACTGCTCTCTGGCGGTGGGAGTAGAAGGCCCAGCCCCACTGCTGGAATTGAACCTCCGTCCCAGTGGGCCGCAGTCCCGTGCACAACCACTACGCCACCGGGGCTCAGCCCCCTGTTACTTATTCTTAATATTACTTGACAATGTCCCTCTGATTGAGCCTCTACTTGGGAGTAAAATTTGAACAAATGACAACTAATGCACAAAGTCATGTACAAAGATCTTTGCATGTGAATTTCTTATATCTGATGCAACCGCTTGAGTAGGCTTTATCTCTGATGAGGTTCATTAAAATAAACAGGCAGCCCAAGGTTATATAGCAATAGCAGCAGGGCAAAGACTGCCCTTATAGTCCTACCACCCAACCTCTTCCCCACAGAGGGTCTTGGCCTGTCTCCCGCTAAACTAATCCTGCTGTCTTCTCTCTGTTCTCCTGCACAGTTGGAGCCAACCTCGGAGGTGGGAAGATGCTGCTTATAGCCATCCTTGGCTCAGCTGGAATGACCTGCCTGACAGTGCTATTGGCTTTTCTGATCATGTTGCAAATGAAGAGGGCAAATATCCAAAGACGAATGGCCCAAGCCTTTCAGAACGTGGTAGTACTTCATCTATTTACTGGTTAATTGGTGCACGTTCCCATAGGTGCAGAACCCGCAAGTCTTGACTTCTTGTTGGCATTCACCTTGAAATAGGAAATAAATAATGTGCCTATACAATTTCTTGGTCAAACTGGAATGATGTGGTGTGGAAAGTCAAAATGGTGCTCTTAATCATTATGTCGGACAGGACTATCCCAGCCAACACAAGATGTTGGCCATCACAGGGATAAGTCGTCACAGAGCGTAACCTGCCCTAGGATAAATTAAACATTGAACATTATTGCTAATTGGTATTTAATACATAAATCGCATGTATTGATCATGTCATATATATGCAAATGTATCTATATGTTATCTAAATGCATGTAAATTTGACATTTTATATGCAAAGATATAAATGTAACCAGACATTCCATTTGATAGGTAACATTTATTATACTGACCAAATTTCCCCCACATTTTTCTATTTCTAGTTCCCATGTCCCATTTTGAATATTTTCCTCAAATCCATCATCTCTCATACACACACAGATTATAAATGCCAATATCTGTCTGCATTCCCAGGGCCCCATTCAGTCTGCAGTCTTTGTTCAGGACACTTGACCATGGACTCATTCTTTTGACTAGGAGGACAGTTCTTGTCCAGGAGGTCCTAGGCTCCTTGTAGTGGAAGGCAAGGGGAGTTTCATGGAACCAGTGTAACTCAACCAGTGGGTGGCCATGGAGAGGAAGGGGCAGTGAGTAGACACAGGGGGCTGAGGCATGTCATGGCTGCAGGGCTTTGTCACCGCACTGCCAGAAGCCTCTTGAACTCTGGAAAAGAGGAGACTCTGTGCTGAAGTGGCAAAGGCATAGCATGCATTCGATTATTCCCTTGTTCTTGCACGTTGCAGACATTGCTAATTGATCATGGTGTGCTATTTCGCCAAGGGCTAGAATGATGCCCATGCTAATCAGTAAGCAGCCACGACCAGTTCACCATAGTGGACTTGTGAGGTGAAACTGATTTGCCAGCTAGAATGATCAATACTATTTCTTTTTTCACCCAATCTTGATGCAAATCAGGGGGTGGTACATACTTTCAGATTATGAAAAATCCTGACACAGCATAATGGGGGAAAAAACCTTGATGTTTACAGAGAGAAGAGCCAGCTGTGCAGTTCAACTCTGGAACTCTGGCCTTGAACAGGAAGGCCAAAAACAACCCGGATCCCACAATTTACCCAGTCCTTGAATGGAATGACATTAAGTTTCAAGATGTGATTGGGGAGGGCAATTTTGGCCAGGTTCTGAAGGCACGCATCAAGAAGGATGGACTCAGGATGGACGCTGCCATCAAGCGGATGAAAGGTCAGTGCTTGATGATATTGTGTCCGCGTTGGCCCAGGGTGGGGAACCAACTTGACTTCCTGTTGAATCTTTCCTCTGCGACCTTGTAGTCTTGAAACAAACAAAAAAATTGGCATGGTGTCAGAGCCCTTGTGTGCAACTGAAGGTGGTTTTGCTGTGCTTACAAGCTAGTGATGAGAGCAGGATGCTAACATGGAGGCAAAGGTCGTTTAAACATGTCTGCCTTGTTTCCAGGGACCTGGGATTGTAGATTCAGATTAGGGTCCCACGCTGCTAACATTGGGGGAACATCATTGTTCCCCTTAATGTGGAGGGTCTCAAAATCAAACGTGCCTCAGAATCCTCTGGAGAACTTGCTAGAAAAAAGTCTGCTGAATTCTACCCTGGAGAGTCAGGTGCAGCACACTTGAAGTTTGTTTTTGTTGGATACTGTCTGCTCAGGTGTGGCTCAGAAAAGCAAAAACAAACTCATTGCAAATGAGTCAATTTCTACTTTCAGCAACCCCATAGGAAGGAGTAGAACTGGGTTTCTAACGCTATAAAGATGAGCTATAAAGCATATTTCTCCTACAGAGAAGTTGGTGTGTTTGCCCTGCCAATCTGGTTAGTAGCCTATCATGTAACCCATGATGCCACCAGTGTTCCAACTCATAGGGACACTGCAGACAATAGAACAAGACACTGCCTGGTCCTGAACAACATTCACAATCATTGTTGTGTTTGAGCCCATTGTTTCAGTCACTGTTCAATTCATCTGATTGAGGGGTCTTCCTTTTTTGACTGACCCTCTACTTTACCAAGTTTGATGCCCTTCTCCCGGGATTGCTTCCTCCTAAGAACATAGTCAAGGTACATGAGATGGTTTCTGAACACTCTTGATTATATGAAGCATTTTCTCTGTACATCTTCCAACATAGATTTGTTTGCTGTTACTGTTAAACCCAAAAGATCCTTTCCCAGTTTCCAGGCAGATGGTGACCAACACCTCAGTACCACCACTCCTGTTATTTTCTGAAAACAAGAATGGAAAACTGTTACAAACTCAAAATTGACTATGTCTGTGCATCAACTGAAAATCCTTCTCTGTAGTCTGGTCCTGGTGGTTATCTGTCTGTTCAAGGTTCTAATGGTGAGACAGGTGAGATGAGAAAGAAATGTAGCTCATTTTCCCGCCATCAAGCAACTTCAAGAAAAATGTCATTGGCTTTTAGTTTGTTTAGCAAGAGCAAGTCATGAAAAGAAGTAGGATGAAATTATTAAATAGAACCAGGTGTGTGTTTTTGACAATATTTTTGGTAATACTCCACTGCACTTTGGTTCTATTTCTTGGTATTTTTCTCTCTGAATAACTGGAAAAACTAAAGGCGAAAACTTGAGATAGCCTCACCTCCCTTAAGTCATTTATTTTTCTGATTATTTGAGAATTTAGACAAGCTGGTCTCAGAGCATTAGTTCTAAGCAATATTGCCCCCAGGGGATATTTGTCTGGAGACATTTGTGGTTGAGTCATTGGCATCTAGTGGGTAGAAGTTGGGGTTGTTGTTAAATATCCTAAAATGCATAGAACAGGCCTTCCTCCCAAATGCCAGTCATGAGAGGTTGACAAATCCTAGGAAATAGTCACTTCAGTGTGTGCGAAGTTTTCTGGCCATGATGATAAGGGTCCTAGCTAGAAAGTGGGACAGCTCTTTCTGGGGCGGCCTCAACAGAACTGTAACAATTCTTGACTGTCTTCCAGAATACGCCTCCAAAGATGACCACAGGGACTTTGCGGGAGAACTTGAAGTTCTTTGTAAACTCGGACATCATCCAAACATCATCAATCTCTTGGGAGCGTGTGAACATCGAGGTAAGATGCTCTTTTCCTGTCTGCCTTGTCATACATTTTTGAAAGAGTACCTTCCTCACTGAAATTGGGAAAGATAAGAATCACAGTCATCTACTTTTTCTTTTCTTTATTTTTATCATCTATTTTTAATTTTTGCCATCTATTCATCTTTCTTTTCTTTCTTTTAAATAAGTTCCTTATGCAGCTCCTATGCCAAAGAAACAAAATTCAAAAGCAGAATGTGGCTGTGAAGATGTTTAATTGCACCCTTTTTGACATCACATTCACTCGTTTCTGAAAGTGAACGGGCACCACAAAGACCGGCCATGTATTTTTTCAATAGCAGTTTCACTGTCGTGTCTAATTTTGAATAGAGCTGGGTTTTCAAAGTCTGGGGTCTTTATGGAGATCACAAGGTTGAATCTCTTGTCTAGGAGTTCCCAAAGCCATCTACAGTGTCTCCCCTTACCCATCTTTGTGAACACAGGTTCCCTCAACCCTTCCTTTGGGGGCTGATAGGAAGAATGTCCCCTTTCCGAAAGAACAAAATCTGGGTGGTGCTTTCCATTTATTACCTGCCTTCTCCTCTTTGCTCCAAACTCTGGGACACCTCACCTTCTGAGCATTAAACCCTGGAATGCCCACCATGTACGGAAATGTGAAAGCACGCATGATACGAAGGCTGACCCTCTTCATAGGCTTGTATATGATGAGTGCTTTGTTTTGATCCAAAGCATGTTTTTCATCCAAAGTATTTTTGTGGAGCTTTACAATGACCCTGTGAAGTACATAGTCCTGTAGCTCAATGTAGCTCATTAATGTAAGAATTTACTGAGTACTTCCAATGCGCTGTACACGTAAACATGAAACTCTCCCATGGCTTGACAGCGCCATGCCGCGGGCTGTATGGTTCTGAATCAATGCTGAAACTTAACTTTGCAGGGAAAAGTTTGCTCCCATGTGCAAAAAGAAAAAATGCTTCATGAAGTAAATATTTACAAATTTGACAAGCTTTTATTGACTTTTCCACACAAACACTAACAATAGAAGAAAGACCACTTCCTTTTCCTCAATTTATTAAACTAAAAATACCAGTGTGTGAAACTCTTTGAGTAATATATCATTCTGTGATCCAATAAGACTATAATTATGCATGTCAGCTCATATTTCTCAAGTTAAAAAATGAGGTAATAACTTTTATTTTTGACCTTTTACAAATGTATTTCCTGAAAATCATAACAAGTGTGGGACAATCGTAGAGCAGAGTTAACAAAACAAAGTCATTGGGCTGAGCCCCGGTGGCGTAGTGGTTGTGCACGGGACTGCGGCCCACTGGGACGGAGGTTCAGTACCAGCAGTGGGGCTGGGCCTCCTACTCCCACCACCAGAGAGCAGTGATGCCAAAAAAAAAAAAAGTCATCAACAACAGAAAATATAGATCTTTAAAATTTTAACCCCACCAATACATTAGCATATAATGAGCTGACTTCGAAACTGGTTTTTGGTTTTTGTCCCTTTGTAGGAATTTCAACTTATTGAATGATTTTAAACTTTAGATTATATTTAAAGTTTGAAATCATTCAACATTTTATTTATTTTCATTCAATATTTTAAACAAACAAAAATGGCTTACTACAAAATCCACATTTAAAAGATAGTAAAACCTATTAGCGTCATCGCTGCTGCCAAAGATAAAAATGCATTTGTTAAATTTTTATAGTGCCTAATGAAAAGAAAAATAGAACAAAAATTTTAAAATGCAGATCATAATTTTTCCTGAAACTTCTTTTATTTTTGTCCAAATGCTTGAATTTTCTGGTTCTTCTTTAAGCAAAATGCAGTCTTTGAAACTTGACCCCCCCCCCCCCACACACACACACATCATGAATGAGTGAGTTTGCATGGAAGAATAAAAAGCCAGAGAGCCATTCGATGTGGGTCCTTTTGTTATGCTTAGTCACTAGTTTATTATCACTTCTTTCAACACCCTCAGGAAATGCTAAAGATAGTATGAAATAACAAATCACATCCACTGTAGATCTTCAAACAATACTGAATAAAGATAAAATGGGATACAGAGAGGGGCATCCTATATTTTCTTTAGAACAACTCCTTTAATTTCCTTCTTCTACTATTTCTGAAATCAGCCCTGCTGGCTCTGTCAGTTAAGCATTGAACTGCTAACTGCCAAGTTGGCAGTTCAAACCTACTCACCACACGGCAGGGGAAAGGTGAGGCTCTGGGCTCTCAAAGGTTTACAGTGGCAACAAGTGAGCAGATCACAGTTTTTTTTAAACCCTAGAGCGGGTTGCTGGGAATCTGAAGAGACTCAATGGCAGAGGGATCCATGGGTCCAGGTGGCACAGTAGTCAAATATCAAGATGGCATCCTTGGAAACCCTGTGGGGAAGTTCTACTGTGCTTCACAAAGCTGCTGGAAGTTGGAATTCACTCAATGGCCTTGGGATATTACTGTGGAGTCTTTTGGTTAAAGGCCTGACAATCTAGGTCTGAGAAATCAGTGCCCGGGATCACATGCTGCAATAATCCCACTCTGATACTGGTAGGGCACCACGAGTTGGGGCTGATTCAAGGACAACATTTCTCTGGAGCAGACAAAGGGGTTCAGGAGGCCCTCTTTTTCTGCTCTTTTTTTTTTTTTTTTGCCATCATTGCCTTCTGGTGGTCGTGGGAGCTACCCAGCCTTGCTGCTGCTGGATTTGAACCGCCAAGCTAGTGGGCTACAGTCCCGCACTCAACCACTACGCCACCGGGTCTCAGCCTTTTGTCCATCTTTTGAAGGGGAAGTGGGAGAGAGGGGCCCTGGGGGCCAAGTGTGGGATCCTTTAGGTATCGCAGGAGGGTGTCCCTTCTTTTCCTCCTATCAACCAAGGCTGCTTGTTTGCTTGCTCACGTTGGTACCGCAAGATGGATTTCTTCCAGGTTAAACTCCATTTGGGACATTAAGTTTTGCAGAATATGTCAAAGGAACAAATATTGTCTGAGTCTGGTATGATAAAAGTCAAGGAAAGGTTTATACACAGAGGATAAAAAAGCTTTGATGGGCAGAAGGGGAAGGGTAGGAACAACAAAACCAATATCCAATGGGCACAGCCTGCCTCCCCGATTTCACCGTTGTTTAGGCGCCTGGCAGCTGATGCCTTCTGCATTTCTCACAGGCTACTTGTACCTGGCCATCGAGTATGCGCCCCACGGAAACCTCCTGGATTTCCTGCGCAAGAGCCGGGTGCTAGAGACGGATCCTGCATTCGCCATCGCCAACAGCACCGCTTCCACGCTGTCTTCTCAGCAGCTGCTTCATTTTGCGGCAGATGTGGCCAGGGGTATGGACTACCTGAGCCAAAAGCAGGTCTGTGCAGAGAATCTTCCTCTGGATCGTTCTTTCAACAATCAGGAGTTTGTACAGCACCTCCTCCACAGTGCTTTCTTTCTTTCAATCTCCCAATTTAAAAAATACATATATCTAGATATCTTGTAGACTCTGTTTTTTCTTGAGAAAGGGCCGGTACAAAAAAATGTGCAAACAAATTCCCCATTTTTAAAAAAATCTTCTGGTCATGCATGAGATGATTTAGAAAGCAGATCATCGTTTCACATTCCACAACTCAAATACACAGCTATTCAGCTCACTCATTTCCCTCTCTTCCACGTGCCATCACATAGCCCGCTTCCTCCCCGTGTTTCCTGTTTTCATGCTTCTCATTTTCTCACCCTCTGAACTTTGTGGTTGTTGCCCTTTGATCTTAAATGGTTGATTAATCTAACGTGAGAGTGAATTCAGTTACCAACTTGACAGCTAATGGTCAGAGGCCTGAGGGTTCCACCAACTCTCTGCCTGATCATCAGCCTGTTTTATGATTTTTCTCCCTCTCTCCAAAATCTTCGAATGTGTCCCTCTTCAGAGCACTCTGTGGTGGTAGCTGGGCACCATCTAGATCTTCTGGTCTCAGGAGACTAATATTTGTCTGGTTTATTAGATCATTGCATGAATTGTTTCCATATGTCTTTTGATTTCATTACTCTTATTTCCTCTACATGGGGGCAGATCAATCATTGCACCTTAGATAGCTGCTGTTCATGGGCTTTTAAGGCCCCCTTAGCAACTCGCCAGAATTGGAAGTGGACCAATCTCCCTAATTTTAATCTCTTTACTTACATTTCACCATTTTTAGTGAAAGGAATATCCAGTTCTGCCAGGGTACATTTAAATCTCTAGTGATTTTCATCTACTAGAGAATGAGTATTTTGTATGAGTTGTACCCCTACCAAGGTCATGAGCTGGCTTTGAACCTGTCAACTTTTCTGACCTGTAATCGTGTACATATCCCAACTGCAGTCCCACCTGGCTTCTGTCCCCCTGTCTTGGGCTGTGATTAACTGATTTGATACAAATTGTGGTTTTGCAATGATTTTTCTTTGTTTCCCATGCTTTGTAATTTAGCCACATGACTTTGAATCCTCTGACACCCATGTTCTCCTTCACCAGAGCACCTGTCTTCATCTTTGTCTTCTCTAGGACTTAATAAAGGTGCCCCTATAAAATGAAACACATAAAGCAAGACAAAACCTATCCTCTGGGAGAGGTTCTTACCTGTGTCAGCATGCTCTTGGCTCAGAATAAGATCCGAGGCATGAGAAGGTGATCAGGAGATTTAGGGACCTGGCTTGTGTTTTCAGTTTCTGAAATTGCTTCTCTCAGATAGAGTGCACCTTTGGGCAGAATACA
Organism: Nesogale talazaci; assembly: GCA_004026705.1. NCBI lineage: Eukaryota > Metazoa > Chordata > Mammalia > Afrosoricida > Tenrecidae > Nesogale > Nesogale talazaci. Next base: position 44,824 of record PVJH01012677.1, read on the forward strand.
AGCTGGGGGTTTTGCAGAAGAGCGTTAAGGGATTTGGATTCGGACAAAGTTTTTAAAGCCCCTTTCTTAATCTCTTGAAGCTCGTGTCTCCAGAGACGTGGGCTAATAAAATGAACTACAAGGCAAGTGGTGTGTGGGAGATAAATAATTTTGTTTTTTAATTTCAGTTTATCCACAGGGATCTGGCTGCCAGAAACATTTTGGTTGGTGAAAATTACATAGCCAAAATAGCAGATTTTGGATTGTCCCGCGGTCAAGAAGTATATGTGAAAAAGACCATGGTAAGCTCAGAAGCTGGACATTGATCATGTCTTTTCCGAAGCACTGCCTGGGTTCTGCTGTGCCTCTCTTACATCACTCATTGCTCTGTGGTGAGGGTACATCTGACTGTGTACTCCAGCAAATAATATCCTGGCCAGGAAGTACCATTTCAGAGCAGAAGACCCTGTTTAGTGTGGCCCAGTGCTGTCACAGTCCAGTCTTAGGGGTCCAGAGTCTTGGGTCTGTGTCCTGTGAGACCTCTAGGCTTCTCACTTACCTCTCAGGTACTCTCATGACTCCCTGTTATGCACAGCAAACATAGGAGGAAAAAACCAACAACAACTGAGCACATTGTCATTAGCATACTTTCTATTAGTCAAGGACACAAATTAATAAGGTTCCTAACTCTTAAGGCAGGGCACATACCAGCCAAGTCTGCGGGCAGTCAAGATGGTTTTCTGGAGGAGATTAATGCCTGTATTTTGAGTAAGGGTTAAAGAGATGTTGATGGTTCAAGAATGCACTGATGACTTGTAATACAATGCCTTATATTCAAAAGCTGAGGAGGCCATAAGTCAGAGCTGACTCCACATTAATGACAACACAGAGGCAAAGGGAACACAAAATGACCTACATGTTCCTTGAAGTAATTCCAAGTGGCTGGTGTTGTAGGGCTAAAGTGAAGAGCTAAAACTCAAGAGTTGGAGGGGCAAACAGGGATAAAGTCTTAAAGGGCCCTGAATTCCAGCGCAGGGTTTTGATCTGGTCTTTATTCTTGGGGTCCTGGGAACATTAAAGATTGTAAAGAGAAGGAACCTCCTGGCCAGCTTCTGAATGATGGTTCTGACTAGTGTGGAGAAGTAATCATTAGAGAGTCAAGCTAGAGGCTGGTCTCCATTAGGGAGATGAGGGAGGAGGCTATTGTCCTTGGGCAGGAAATGGTGGTGGTCTGGATGAAGAAGCTAGTGGTAGGAACAGTTAGATGTGAGGAGAGTCCAAAAGAAGTTACATATTCAAAGAAATGAAAAGCATCTGTGGAACTTATTTAAGTAGGTGGAGCAAGATCAGAAGCCAGGAGGTGGGGAGGAAATGGAAACAAAGAAGGGACAACCAATGCAGACCACTTTTGCTACATGAAGGCTACATGAAAGGGGACAGAGGAGTAGAATGACACCAGGAAGGTTTGAAAAGTTCATGGGGGGGGGGAATTGCTTTTAATTTAATCTTTTAATTCCATTTTCCACGCAGTCTCTGAAGCCCTCTTGGAGGTGAGTGTGACTGTGGGGTAGACAGAGGGTGAAGAGAGGGTGGGAGAATGAATGCTGAGAAGAAAATTGAATGTGGAGGTGTGAGAAAGGATGCTTACCACAGATCTTAAACTATGGACTTACCACAGAAGATGAAGGGTCAGGAAGAGCTTCAGAAGATTGTCACTCCACAAAGAAAGGGAAGGCAGTTGCACATTCAACAGTCATTCTTGGCATCTAGGGCAAAGCTAGTCCCACGGATGGGAGGTATGGGTCAAAGCTTACTCCAGCTGCAGTGGGCTGAAAAAGCCTCAAACCATCTCCCCATACCACACCCACCCACAAAGACTCCTCACATTTTCTCCAACCCACTGGCCAACATCAGCTGGAATGCCACCATGAATGCTTGGGCAAATCTCAAGAGAAAAGATCTTTTAGAAAGATTCATATGGGTTCTGGGATGGGGAGGGTAGAGGGGAGACCCAAACCATTGAGAACTTGAAGAGAGTGGGAACCAGCCGGAGAAGTCAAACTTCACAAGGCCTAGTCCGGTTTTCACTTTGCCCAGCCTGGACTCAGCCTGCTCATAAGTGGAGAGCAATCCTCAGAGAGTCAAGCAAGGCCACACACTCAAACAGGGAGTGCGTGCCTGTGCATTCGATCCTATCCTCAAACCCAATGTACATCGCACTCGCCATACATTATTTGAACTTCTACTAATATGTAAACTGTTTCTTATAGGTTGAAATCCTCTTTTCTGTCCTCATCCACCGGATGACCCCTTGACCCCAGACCCTCCCACTGAAGAGCTTCCTCTAACTCCTCAGGTTCTAGCTCTCTTCTCCACCTTGGGGATTCGCATCAGCCTTGCCCATATTCAATTTATTTCAGGGTTTCTTTCCTAGGCTCCTCCTTTCTAGCATCTCAGTGTCTCCGAGAACCACAGAGTGATTACATGCCTGCCAAACCTGTGCACACACCTGCATTTATATATTTATTCCAATAGCTTTGCTGCAGGGACCACCGGAGGGGAGAATGGCTACCTTATATGATTCGCTGGTCTTTCCATTTGAAAACACACTGCGAGGTGAAATGTCAACTAAACAAAGTTTCCTGAGCTCGTGGTCCCTGCTGTTGGTGGAGGACATTTCAAACTGGAACGCTCTGTGGCGTTTGCATGAGCTGCAACTTCAGGCCACAGGAGAGCCTCGTGGAGAGGCTGGCCTGCCTGCTGCATTAGTGGCATCTCACTTTGTCCTTTGCAGGGAAGGCTCCCAGTGCGTTGGATGGCGATTGAGTCACTGAATTACAGCGTGTACACAACCAACAGTGATGTGTGAGTACGCCCTGAGCTCCTGAAGGATATACATTTTTTTCTTTCAGGAAACCCTTTATGTGACAGGTATAAAAGGGGAGGAGGAATTTTATGTCTCTCTATAATATAAAGTTTATCGATAGAGCTAGGAAATAAATGAAGACAGAGCAGAGGATTTTCAGGTTGTAGAACTCACTGGTGATGCATTAGGTGTTTCTTTCTGACATCAAGAGGTGAATTCTTTCTCTAGAGAGGACGGGGCAAAACTGGCCTTCCTGTGCCTCCCCTCCCCACCTCTCCAGACGGACCTCACTGTGCAGGACCTAGATCCCAGGGGGCAGCCCAGAGGGGCAACTAGGTGCCAGTGATGGGGACCTTGGGCAGTGTGTGTATCAAGGTAAGGACTGTGGAAGATTGGAACCCTTTCATCTGACATCCTGCAGTGACACTTTTCAGGCTGGTAGGGAAAGAAAGGGTTGGGACTATGGCTTAGCCTTTTGCAACTCCCTGTTTTAGGAGAAAAACTTAGGGTGATTTTCTGCCAGGAGTTGTGCTGATGCCTGGGGAGGGGAAAGAGATGGGCCATTCTTATGCCCTCACTGTGAGCAAGGTGGCTGTTGTTACATGTTATCTCATGACGTTCTCTGTGAACCTTTGAGGCACACAGATATCCTCCGTTTCAGAAGAATCAACCTTGGTGGCCCACCCAGAGGCTCAGTCACTTGTGCAAGGTCACCTGTGAATGAGGTGGAAGAGGTGGGGTTTCATTTAGCAAAGTCCGGCTGACAACTTTCCCCTCTGGACCCCTTTGCATTCATACCTTCCTTGAGTCCGGGGCTTTGCCTAAGCTGATACCCCTCCCTGTTCCAATCCTTCTATTAGTTTAGGAAGAAGTAAACCACACTGTGTGCAAGACCCTTGCCTGGAAGACACTCACTGTTTTCTTTCAGGATCATCTTGGCTCTTGGGTTCTGGGCTGGAAACTGATGGTCCACCTGTTTGCTAATTGTTGGCTTCTCATGATTCCTTCTGCAGGTGGTCCTATGGTGTACTCCTGTGGGAGATTGTTAGCTTAGGTGAGTGCCTCCGAGGGTTACCAAGGGGGTGGGGGTGGTTGATGGTTGGGGGTTCCTGAAAGGACCAACTCACCAGTCTACTTTTATAAAGGGTTCCAGCATTGAAAACACTGCAGGACAGTTCCTCTCTTGCCTACAGGGTGGCTACGGATTGGAATTGACTCACCAGCAATGGATTTTGTGTTCTTTGGGGTTTGTTAATGTATGTAAAGAGAAATTCATTCATGTTGAGTCAATTCTGATCCATGAGACTGTCTATTCCTACAAAAAGCTGGTCTTGGGAAGTCACAGGGGCAAGTCCCACAGAGTCGTCGTGAGCCAGAATCGACTTGAGGGCAGCCAGTTTGGTTTTGAATGCAAAGAGGTCACTGAGTTGGAACAAGATTATTCATACAAATTTTAAAGATGGAATCTTATGCAGCAATGTAAAGTCACACTTTTAAAGGCCATTTAATCACATGAAAAGATTCATGCCCGTTCCCCCACATTCTATATATACTCTCATTCCTGTTTTATTAATGGGACATATGAAAGAACCCTGGAGAGGCACTAAACAAAAAAGGAAAGAAAAGTTCTATAATTTTCTACTTTAAAAATGACTCTATAATAAACATGGATTGCTTTTGTAATGGAAATGGACTGTTTGATAGCTGACATTCGGGGTTGCATAACAAAACTATAGACTTTCCATGAGAGAAAAACAGGCACTTCTGTGCCTGGGCAGACTCCCGGGAGAGAATTCACAGTGTCTGGAATGTAGTTGTGAACCCTGTGGTGGATCTTTCCCTCAATGGTCCACATTTTAGTGGGGTCTATACCGGAAGTCCCGTTGTGATGTGCATGGGTTTGCCAAGCGTGGCCAGACCATGCTGGGTGCTCACATTCTCCTGAGCCCTGGCCTTTCTTCCACCCTCCCTGCCTCTAGAACCCCTGGGCAGCAAACAGTCCATGCCCCCAGCCCTCTAGGGCCCTCGCGACAGCAACTTTTCCTGTCTTCCAGGTGGCACTCCCTACTGCGGGATGACGTGTGCAGAGCTCTATGAGAAGCTGCCACAGGGGTACCGACTGGAGAAGCCCCTAAACTGTGATGACGAAGTGTAAGTCAGGCCTCACCTGGGGGCTGTTTGATCTTAACCTACCTGGCTGCAAATCTCCTGGAGGGCAGGCAATAGGAGAGGAACCTTCTGGTACATATGTTGGGTATACAAATTCATGCATATACACATGTTCACTTCCATATACACAAGCTCACATACATGCATTGATCTCCCATAAAGCTGGAAAGGTATACACATGTTCACATGCATATACATGTGCTCACACACATGCATTGATCTCCCATAAAGCTGGAAAGGGGGTCCTGAGACCATTAAGCATGGATAGGGAACAATAACTTTCCAGTCATAGACGTTTAAGGTGAGGACACTTAGGAAAGTTGAAAGAGGAAGGACAGCAAATGCAGAATCTCACTGTGGTTGGACACTGTTGGATTGGCGCCCGCCCTCTCTGAGACTGTGGCCAATAGAATGCGCTGCCCCGTCCTGTGCCAACTTCGTGATTGTCACCTGGCTCCAGCCTGTGGCTGCTGCCATGGTGCACATTTTATCTCACGGAGGCTCTCCCCCTTTTTGCTGGCCCTCGACTTGACCACGGATGATAGCCCCAGGAACTGGTCCCTCCTGAGGCCACGGCTCACTGCACTCCCTTACCAGAAGCATCCTGAATAGGCCCCTTCCAAGTCAGACTTGTTCATGCTCCTGGCAACCTGTTGGATATTTCCTATTCTTCACCAACACCATGATGCAGATGGGTCGGTTCTTTGGTGATCCTTATCCATTGTCATTTCACACGATTGAAAATGTGATGGTGGGTCGGGCACACCTCTCTCCTCAAAGTAATTTCTTCCCTTTTTAAGACTTCAAAACTACAACAGGTTTATTCAGTGCAATATGTATTTTTTTTATTTCTTGATGGCTACTTGTGGCTCTAAGTATAATAAAATCCTTGACAATTTAAATCTTTGCTCTCCTTTTCATGATGTTTCTTATGAGGATTTTTGTTCTCCTTACATTGAGATGTAATCCAGGCTGGAGACTGACGTCTTAGTCCATCAGTAAAGGTTTCAGGTCCTTTTTGCTTTCAATAGGCGAGGTTGTGTCATCTGCAAATTGTAAGTTATTAATGAATCCGCCCCCCCACTCCTAGTGCCATTTTGTCTTCCTAGAGTCCAGTTTCTGGAATTCTTTGTCTAGATGGGCTACATATGGTGAAAGAATGCAATCCTGACACACACCTTTCCTGAATTTAAACCAAGCAATATCTCTTGTTCTGATCCAACAATGATCTTTTTGGTCTTTTTGGTCAAGATTCCAAATGACCACCATGAAGTGACCTGGACTTTCCATTCTTTACAATGCTGTATTCATCATCTGTTATGACCCACATACTTGAATGCTTTTGCATCGCCCATGAAGCACAAGTGAATACGTTGCTGGTATTCTTTCCTTAGGTTCAAGCTCATCCGACATCAGCAGGGATTTCCTTTGTCTGAACTCCTCTTCCGAACCCCACTTGGATTTCTGGAAGCTGCTGTCTCTGTGCTTCTGCAACCATTTAAAAATTATTTTCCACCCAGTGTGACTTACATGTGATATTTCTTTTTTTGGGAGGGCATCACTGCTTTCCGGCGGTGGGAGTAGGAGGCCCAGCCCCACTGCTGGAATTGAACCTCCGTCCCAGTGGGCCGCAGTCCCACACACAACCACTACGTCACCGGGGCTCAGCCCACATGTGATAATTCTAGATCATTTCCACACTCCATAAGACAAAACAGATTTGGAATATATTCGTGGATAAATAAATGTCTGAAATCTTGAGACAACTTCAGGTGGAGATGTCAGAGCTGTCACATAGTGGGAGAGAGGTTTTTCTTTATAGAATCTTGCTTCTGCTAGGATTGTTTTTCAACAGTAAGAAATATTCCTGAAGAAAAAATTTGAGTGGTATCTCCATTTCCATGTAGGTGTTGTAGTTTGGTAAATGACTGGGTAAGCTAAGTGAAGTGGTTCCATCATCTTCTCTGTTGCCCTGTCCTGCACCTGTCTGGATTGGAGCAGTCATGTGGAGCTCACCCTGGAACTCTCATTTTTGAAGGTATGACCTAATGAGACAGTGCTGGCGGGAGAAGCCCTATGAGAGGCCGTCCTTCGCTCAGATATTGGTGTCCTTAAACAGAATGCTGGAAGAACGAAAGGTGAGGAGACACTCCAGGCTGGGGTTCTTGAGCTCGAATTCCTGACGGGTAGCTGGTGAAAGTGTAGTTGACACAATTCAGTAAGTCCTTCTGGGTCTAGCTCTCAATATGACAAATGTGGGAGGGCCTAGTGGTGCCGGGCCATGGTCAATGGTTAAATTAATGACGGAAATGTTGGCCACTAATACCCACTAGCTGCTCCACGCGAGAAAGAGGTAGCAGTCTGTTTCCAGGAAGAGGAGTCCCACCTTGGAAAATTGGTGGGGCAGTTCCACTCTGTCCTAGGGGATTGCTCGGAGTAAAAGCTGCTTGATAGCCACAGGTTTGATTGCTTATCTGTTCTCATTGATTATTGGGACAGATGGAAGGCTTTGGCCCCTAACTTGAGTAAGTTACCATTTGGGGGCCGATAAAATAGCTGTAGAAATCATAGTCACGTACTAGAACAACATACTCATATAGTATAATTGGCAATGAGAAGTGGACGGGGGAAGGCACCCTGGGGAACTAGGACATTTCAGGAGTCAATAAGAGACAGCAGGTGAGTGTCTTAGGAAAGAGGATCGAATTTTACACGCAGAAGCCCAGGGATGCGTCTCCAGAAGAGTGGAGTGACACAGCAGAGGGATTGAGGCCAGAAGAGCATCTCTCAAGTACTTAATGCTTGAGTTGAAACCAGTTTAGGAAGCCCATCTCAGACTGCTGCTGCCCCTAGCAGGCTCAGCTTCTCGGCACCCGTGTCTCTGAACCCTTCTTGCTCTTGCAGACCTATGTGAACACCACCCTCTACGAGAAGTTCACCTACGCAGGCATCGACTGCTCTGCCGAGGAAGCGGCCTAGGGGAGACTCTCCGCCTTCAAACCACCTGTGTCCCTGGTCACCAAGGGAGAGCCTGGACACATGCTGAGAAAGCAAGCAAGCCACTACCTAGGAGATGTGATATAGAAATGTACATATATATGGCCATATGTCTTGGATCCTTCCCACAAGTCCCCCCCACCTGGTGTGGATTCGTACTACACTCTGACTCTAATAGAATTGTATATACTGTTTGGAGCAAGACTGTGCAGCAGTCAGAATGCCTGTTTGTGGTTTCATATGCAATAATATATTTTTCTAAAAATGTGGACTCAAAAGGAAGGCATAAGAGTACTTTTTTTACTGTAATGCATAACTCTTTCTTGTCCTAGATATTTTTGATATTCACCTACAGATTGAATGCTATAACGTGTTTTGGGATGTAGAAATAAAATGTTGTGAATAAACCTAACTGGTGACCTTGACAGCACAAGTGAGAAATGGGGAGAGTTGTCTGAATCCCAGTAGACTGGAGGCTAACATTGAAGGAATTTGTACTACTTCTTGTTTAATATGAGGTACATTGAATGGGGGTGGGGAGACCTTGAGGGGAGGAAAAAGGCTCTGAGTTTGTACAAATACGAGAAGGGCTTCAACAAGTTCATGAGAAAATGGAACGTAATGATGATGTGAATTTTCCAGGAGTTTTCTGATAGGAAAGCTCAAATGATAGCTTTCTCCTTGTGCAAGAGCAAAATATATCGATGTAGCATAAAGGACAATTATCACAACTTTATTGGTTTGAGTCACATTTCTCCTGATACTGTACAAATGTGTGTGTATGTGTGTGCATAAAAAGACACATACATAGCCATTCCTAAAGTGTGTGTGTGTGTGTGTGTGTGTGTGTGTGTGCGTGTGTCTACAAAGACACATAGATAATCATGCCTAAAAGGTTTTTGGCTGTAATAGCTAGGATTCATATCCAATCAGTGCTAGACCCTTATTTAACGTAAGGAAAAGCTTACGTGAGGATAGGCACAGCACAGTGTTCAGAATGGAACTCGATCTCCTCCTCTTCTACCTGAAGTCAAAGGTCAGGCCGAGTCTGAGCATATTGTCAAGAGGAGTTCAGTTTGCGAGCACATGGCACATACTGGGCTATACCCAGAAGCGGGGCATGTAAGGTTCATTACACCAGAGGATGCCTTAGGGCATCTCTGCCATGAGCACACGGGAACCTTCCATTCTTCAGTAAACATTTTGGACAGCAGACCCTGACCAAAAGTCTCATGATTTATTCAACTCATTATGAGGAAGCAGATAGTAATCATGAACAGATGGGCTCTTGCCATCCTCCTGGAGGTGTCCTCAGTGGTGGTGCTCCATCTGTGAGTCGGGCCCCTATGGGACCTTCTGTGCCGGAAGCCTGCCTCAGGAGGAAACACAGTCGTGGTGCCCCCGCTGACCCTGGTGCTTGCACATCCTCTCTCTCTCTCTCTACCTTGAAATTATAAGCCAGACCAATTATCAATCTTTTTCAAAATATGAATTCTATCAAGCATTCAGGAAAGAATGCTACACAAACTCTTCCAGAACATAGAGAAAAACCAGAAAACTTCAACACCCTTTCCATGAAAGTAGTATAACTCTAATATCTAAGATGGGGAAGGATCCCACAAGAACTGAAAACTATAGACCAATATCCCTAATGAGCATCTACACAAAATTCCTTAACAAAATACTGGCCAACTGAATACAGAAGCATATAAAAAATAATTCACCATGACCAAGTGGGATTCATACAAGGGATTCAGGGATGGTTCAACATATTAAAGACCATTAGTATTATTTGCCACATTGACACAAAACATTATAAGAACTACATGATAATATTTCTAGATGCGGAAAAAGCATTTGACAGCATCTAACACCCAGTCCTCTTTAAGACACTCAAGAAATTAGAAATAGAAGGAAAATTCCTCAATGTTATATATGCTATTTATGAAAAACCAATGGCCAATGTAGTACTCAATGGAGAAAAGATGAAAACAATTCCACTGAAAAAGGGGACAAAGATGCCCTTTGTCCCCACTCCTATTTAACATTGTACTGAGGTCTACCAAACAACATAAGACAAAGAAATGACAGCAAATGTATTTGTCTGGGGAAGGAAGAGGCAAAACTATTGTTATTCACAGATGATTTTATATATCGAAAATCCCCCAAACTCCATAAATGGAGTGGTGGAAATGATAGAGGAATATGGCAGAGTGTCAGAATACAAGATCAACAAACAGAAGTCTATTGGTCTGCTATACACATCAGGCATGGCCACAGAAGAGGCAATTAAAAAGGTAGTACCCTTTACAATTGCCAAGTACAAATTGAAAAATCTAGGGATATACCTGACTTAAAAAACAAAAGATTTGTATGAGGAAAACTACAGAACACCATTACAAGAAACTAAGAGTGACCTCAACAAATGGAATAATGTCCCATGCTCATGGGTTAGAAGACTCAATATAGTGATGATGTCAGTTCTGCCAAAGGTACTATATGAGTTTAATGCTATCCTGATACGAATACCATCATCTTTCTTCAAAGAGCTGGAAAAACTGATCACCAACTTCATATGGAGAGGGAAGAAGCCCCCAATTTACAGAGAACTTCTCAAGAAGAAGGACAAAGTGGGAGGGTTTGCTCTACCTGAGTTTAGCACATATTATATAGCCATAGTGGTCAAAACAGTGTGGCATAGGTATAACAACACATATTCAGACCAATGGAAAAGAGCTGAAAACCCAGAAATAAGAATATCAGCATACAGACAACTGATTTTTGACAAAGGTCCCCCAAATATCAAATGGGAAGCAGATGCCCCCTTCAATAAGTGGAGCTGGAAAAAATGGACATCTAACGGCATAAAAATGAAGCAAGAACCTTACCCTACTCCTTGCACAAGAATAAGTTCAAGGTGAATCACAGGCCTTGAGGTAAAACCCCAAACAGTTAGGTCCATTAATGAGGAAATTGGGACCAACCTGAGAACTTTGGCACAGGGAAAACCTAGGCTATCAGAAACAGGGAAAGATACAAATACAGAGGAGTAAAAAATTAACAGGTGGGATATACTGAAGATACATCACCTGTGTACATTGAAAGAATTCACCAAGAGAGTAATAAGAGAGCCCATAGACTGGGAAAACATCTTTAGCAATGACACCTCAGACAAAGGTATTATTACTAAAATCTATAGTACTCTGCAACCTTACAATAAGAGAAAAATGAACTGGCCACTAAGGAGGTGGGCAAAGGAGCTAAACAGAACTTTCCCTGGGGCATAAATCCAAATGGCCAATAAACATATGAAAATATGTTCCTGATCATTAGCCACAAGAGAAATGTAAATTAAAACAACTATCATATAGCACCTAACACCCTCAATAATAGCCCAATTCAAAATATCAGAAAGTAACGATGTTGGAGGAGCCATTGGGAGATAGGAACTCTTGTCCACTGCTGGTGGACCTGTAGGTAGGTACAGCCATTATGTAAATTGATTTGATGATATCTAAAACAGATGGAAATTGACTTACCATATCATCCAGCAATCCTCCTACTGGATGTATACCCAGAAGAGGCAAGAAACAAACCATGGCCAGACATCTGTGTTCCAATGTTCATTGCAGCATGGTTCACAATAGCAAGGAGTTGGAAACAACCCAAATTTCCAGCAACAGATGAAATGATCAAAAAACTGTGATACATACATACAATGGAGTACTACGCATCCCTAAAAAGCAACAATGAACAAATGAACCACATTGCCCCACGGGAAGAACTGGAGAAAATCATGCTAAGTGAAGCAGGCCAAGCACAAAAGGACAAATACAACATGAGTCCACTGAGGTAAGCTTTAAAAAAAATGGGGCATAGGAGAAAAGCTACTGTATACACACATTGCCGGGGTGAGGCCCAGTTACTCTGACAGATGCCAAACCCAACCCATGGTTACATATGTCAGCCAACTAAATATGAGTGGAAAGAAAGAGCATGAAAAAAAAAAAGACATGGGTAGAGAGGAGTAGGGCACTAACCCACCCAAGGGGAGGCTATTGTATATATCTCTACAGGACAGGGAAAGAGAGACCAGGCTTCAACCTAATGTGCCAAGACATGAATACAACATGCTGGCATGTACCAGGGTAAAAAACAGAGAGGTCTGTGGGGTTGGCCCCAGTCCCAAGTATGTGGACACTCCTCACCCAAAAATGCACTTCAGAGGACAGCACTGGGGCTGCAGCTTGGGGAGAAGGATGTGTCTGATTAGAGCACAAAGGAGAACTACAGCCAGACCTGCCATGAGAAACAACACCCCCATTAAATCATAGTGCTACAGAGCACACTTCTGGAGACACAGTGTATGAAGTGTGCACAACCTGACTCCATCACGCTGGGGTGAAAGACAGCAGCAATAGAGCAGCAAGGGGTGCAAAGCAATGCAATTCCCAGGAAATACAAAAAAGAGACTTTGGAGACAGTGTGGCACCCCATCAGACTCAACTGGACAACACTCGTAAAGGTCAACAAACAGATCTTGAACTATTTATTGGCCTTTCCAGGTTTTTTGAGTGGCTTTCTTTCTGCTGTTTTGCTGGTCTTGACGTCCTATGTTGTCTTATTTGGCTTTGCCAGGTTTTTGTGCTTACTAAGGTATCTGCATGTCGATCTAGATAAGATAGGTGGAGAAATAATTTGGAGATGAAAAGAATGGGATCCATGGTGTTGGGAGAAAGGGAGGTGGGAGAAAGGAAGGGGATGGAGCAGGCACCAACACAGGGAATAACAAAGGAACTAAAATCGATGGAGAGAAGGGTGCCAAGTGGAGCTTAATCACGGGCAATGTAGCAGCGAACAGTTACTAAACCCTAGTGAAGACAAAACATGATGGTGGGATGAGAGGAAAGTAAGAGGAAACAGAGGAAAGAACTAGGAGGCAAAGGACATTTCTAGATGCCTAAATACAAGTGTGTGTGTTTGTATAATGAATATATATAAATGCATATATATATAAAATGAATATAGCTGAGCCCTGGTGGCATAGTGGTTGAGTACGGCCATGGGTTGATGGTTCAAATCCAGCAGCAGCTCTCCAGGAGCAAGGCTGGGCCTCCTACTCCCACCAGAGGGCAGTGATGTCCCCAAAAAAACAAAAAAAAATTTAAAACAAAACAAAGGAATATATACATATAAAATGAGAGAATAAAACGATGTACTCATATGTATATGTTAAGAATTAAGTTTGCAAATGGATATAGGACCTGACCTCAAGCAGTCCCTCAACACAAGAACACTTTATTCTAACAATCTGGCATTCTATGAGGCTCACCTTCCCGACATGATCGCTGATAACAAAATGGGTGTGTAAGTAAATGTGGTGAAGAAAGCTGATGGTGCCCAGCTATCGAAAGATACAACATCTGGGGTCTTAAAGGATTGAAGATAAACAAGCAGCCATCTAGCTGAGAAGCAACAAACTCCACGTGGAAGAAGCATACCAGCCTGTGTGATCATGAGGTGTCAATGGAATCAGATACCAGGCAACTATGACCCAGAACAAAAACCATACCTACGATGAGGGGGGGGCATCAAGTGGAGACCCAATGCCCATCTGTGGACAATTCAACATGTCCCTACAGAGGGGTCACAGGGAAGATATGAGCCAGTCAGGATACAGTGTAGCACCGATGATACACACAACTTTTATCTAGTTGTTTGGTGCTAACTTCCCCCCACTATCATGACCTCAATTCTACCTTACAAATGGGATTAAACTGGAACATGCATACTGCTACAGATAAGAGCCTATGACACAGGGAATTCAGGACAGATAACCTCCACCCCCACCCCAGGGCCACCAATTAGAGTAGAGATGCCAGGTTAGAGAAGGGTAGAGGGAGAACGGAGGAAGCAATAACAAGGATCAGCCTATAACCCCCTCAGGGGTATGAATAACAGAAAAGTGGGTGAGGGGCAATGGAGGACAATGTAAAATATGAAAATAATAATCTATAACTTATCAAGGGTTTGTCAGGGAGGGTGAGGAGGGAGGGGAAAGAAATGGGAAGCTGATATGAGGGGCTCAAGTGGGAAGAGAATGCTTTGAAATTGATGATGGCAGCATATGTGCAAATGTGCTTGAAACACTGGATGAATAGATTGTGGTAAGAGATGTATGAGCCTCCAATGAAAATATTTAATAATACAGAATTCCTCCTGAAAGGACATGCATGTTATCTTCACAGTAGGACATTGCACATGGCTGGAGAGGAGGAAGAACTCCGGATTCTGATTCCTTATTTTCAAAATCTGACTCCTCCACTTGCTCACCATCTGCTTTTCCACCAGTTACTTTACTGATCTGAGGCTAAGTTTCCATATAGGAACAATGTAGGTAAAAATGTCCCTACTTCAAGGTTTGCTGCTAAGGTTTGGTTTCCTTTCAGAAAGGAAAACACTTAAGTCAGAGACGCAATGCCAAGGGAAGGTGAAAGAGAATGCAGGAATACTTAACAGTGGCACAAACCTCACCTCATTAACATCAGAATATTGGTCCTCTTAGGAGTCCTGGTGGGTCCATAGTCACATGATGGGCTGCTAACTGGATACAACAAGTTAGAAGTTCCCACTCCTGGGAAGAGTCACTCCTGGAAGTTCACAGCGACAGTTCTACCCTGATCTGTAGGGCAGGAGGCAGGATCAACTCCATAGCAATGGATTTGGGAGTTTGGGTTTTTAAACACGCTAGTCTCAGTAAGTGGAAAGGAGAGTACACTGTCCCATATGCTTTCAACCACTTAACAAGCACTTTTGTTTAAGAGAGTTCTCCCTGGGCTGTCAGGGCACAGTCGCAGCAGTTATTTTCATATAACTGTTCTTCAGTTAGAAGGAAGTCTTGAAGGTGTCTGTTGAGAAAATTCCCTGCAAGAACAAAGAATAAAAAGAATTGCCCAATAGAGTTTTAGTAGCCCTTTCTGATTTTTTTTTTTTTTATGTAGTGAAAAGTTTGAGCCTACCTGCCCTTCCCGCTCTAAAATGCTGGGATTCTGATTAACACTAAGTTAAAGAATAGCCAAGAGGACTCTCAGGTCTTCATAGCGACCATTCTAACACTAGCAAAATAAAATCAAGACTGATCCCTCTATTATCTGACCTCCTAAGTCTTGGACAAGAAGGGAAAGAGATCCCCATCAGGCATTTCAACTGCCGGTTGAACCAAATCTTCTTAGAACTTGCATGCCAACTCCACACCAAGAAAGGTCATTATATGGACCTAATTTTTATAGAAGAAGATACTACAGCTCTGGAAAGCAAATTCACATGTCTTCATTCCACAGAACTGTCAATGTACTTCTTCCCCTTCAATCATGCTCAGTGATTAAGAGTCACTCCGATGAGGAAACTATAAAAGCTTACAAGCTGGAAATGAGACTGGGAACCACTCTTTCTCACAATGGCAAAATACATAACTAAAGCGCAAGGATTTTCTTCCGCCATCATCTACCTGGGCCTGGCTTCCCTCACACTAATGCAGGGGTGCTCAATACTTGATCACGGTCTACTAGTTGATCAAAAATGTATTGTGAGTAGATCACTTGGCATTAAATAGACATGTCTATCATCAATCCCATCGCTTAAATGATATACAGTGCAGCCAATCAGATGCAATCTTAGGTGTCAAATGCATGTGCAAACAACTGCTCTAAGTGCAACAAAACTGACAAGCTAAGTCAAATGCTTTCAAGACTTCCTTGCTGGAGCCAGTTGCTACATTCAGGCACTATCCTTTTCAGAAAGATGCTGAGGTTGGTTCACTTGCATCAGAAATTGCAACACTGTTTCACCTGAACTCTTCTGGACTGGAAGAGGAGATTTTGACACTACAAGTGACATTTATCTGAAGTCCAGAGCTAATCAACAGTTCTGGAACTTACTCATGGAGGGAAAGTATCCAAACATGAGAAAATGTGCTACCTCCTTGACTCTACTTATTCGGCTCTAGTTATTTATGTGAGCCAGCCTTTTCCCGCATAAAGATCACTAAGTCCAAGTACCATTTCACCACAACTGATGATCTTCTGGAAGTGTGCTTGAGGCTGGCTGTCAGCAGTCACTGTCCAGACTATGCATGCCTGGCTCATTCCATTCAATGTAAGTCATTAGAGTAAACTCAGGTCATGACCAAAAATGTACATGATCAATCAAGTTGTGTTGTGCAATATGGACTCATGTGGTTATGCAATGTACATATATATTGTACATATAAAGAATTCTTAATACATTTATTAATAAATGTAATAAATAAATAAAATATATGGTTTGCATTTTTGTGGCTGATAGATCATTTGGACTTAACCATTTTATAAGTAGTTCCAATGCTGAAAAAGTGTGAGTAACCCAGCACTAATGGATTCCAAGAAAGACAATTTCTCTAACTCCTTAGGAAAAGCTTTAGCAGAATTCCCTAGATACTCTTTGGTAATTTGTATAGGGAAAAAAACAAACAAACAAACAAACAAAACTTGTGAGTAGTTCAAAATCTAAAAGCATCTGTTTTCTTTTGGTACGTATACACACAATGTTCTTAGAGGATCCCCCTGCTGTATGGCTTCATTCAAGGCTCGGTCTTTTAATAAGTCCCCTAGGTTGTGTGGATGCATGTTAAATTAGAGAAGAATTTAATATAAAGAAAAGATCAGAATTCAATACAGATATTGCTTTAAAAGAAGTCTCTTTCTATGCTACTTATGCTCATTTTAAAAAGGATATCAAAGATGCAATAGCATACAGCTTCATATACATAACAGTTTACTAAATCACATCTAATTTTTTAAAAAATTCATTCTGTTAGGGGCTCCTGTAACATCACAATCCATACATGCATTGTGTCAGACAGGGTTCTTCTAGAGAAATAAAATTCAGGACACTAGTAATGCCTTTTTATATGTTTATATACTGAGAAAGATATATAAGATAAAAAGATAACAAGTTAACTATAAGGCAATACAGATTGCTCAGTGCAACTCACTTGCGTGAGGCAACTACAAGACTAGCAGTGCTTCAATTCTTGAGGGCCGCTGAATAGTCCTCTGTAGAGCAATCCAGGCTGTCTGGTTACAGGCTGCAAACGGCAGAGCAACAGTCACCAACAGTCACCAACTGTCTCCAACAGTCAGCCGGATAACAGAGTCCAACAGTCCCCAGCTCAAGAGATGTATATCCTAGAAGCGTGGCGAAGTAGTGCTTGAAGGATCCTCAACTCACAGTGACACAGCCCACAATTAGGTGTCCCACAGGTAGTGTTGCTTGAAGGTTGAGGCACAGGACCAACAAGGCCGCTCTCTGGTCCGAAGATCAGGAAACAACAAGAGAGAGAGAGGGGGCGGGACTTGCGAAGCACTTCCTGTATCTGCCCTTCAATTCATCCTGCTTGTTCATTGGCTGTGCCGTCACAACAAATCCACCAATCTTCTGTGGCCATGTTGGCATAACAAACCTACCCATCACAGTCCACCCCTTGCCAGCATGGCACCTGTACACAATTTTTTACCCATATAGAAATTCTAGACATCAATGAAATCAAGTTTATACTTAACATTAAACATCTATCATACATATAAATGAGAACACACTGAGTTCAATTGTAGCTGATATACATGAGCAAAGAAAAAAAATTCGATAAGTTAATAAACAGAAAATACATGAATAATCACAACCCTCGCTTCTGTAATTGATCACGTGGTCGTAATTGGTAGGTAGAACTACCTTCTTCTACTATCCATTCTGTATTACCTTTGCCCTCAGCAATCACTTCAGCTAGTTGTGGTTTTTGCCTGGTGGGGTGACCCAGACCTTCATTCAAGTGGTTGTGGGTCTGTAAATTGGCTCAGGTCTGGGAATTGGTCAATTGATCGTGACTGCCTTTTCCTCTGTTCACCTGATCCAGCATTCTTCTGCATGTATAAGTCACGTAAATATTTAGTAGGTTTTCCATCTATTTCACTCCTAGGGACACCATGACTAAGTAACCAATGCCATAATTCCACACGAGACAGGCTGCTTTGATTACCACGAAAGCCTTGTTGCCTATTATAACCATGTCCACCCTGTCTCTGTTGATTCACTGCTGACACTTGCCCTGTTACCACGAAGTCCAATCAGCCCCATCGTGGGCAAAGGTCGGAGTTCACTTAAGGCAGTTCCCACAGTTAATCCTGGTGCACACAACAAAGCAATTATAGGAGTCTTATGGTTGTAGTGAATAATATGTCCTCAGGACACCCCCTTATGGGGTCTATGGGAATATCCTGATAGATCCATTCCACCATACCAATTTCCCTCAGCCTTTGGATGCCTTCTTCTACAGTGTACCAGGGTAGGTCAGGCACCTCAAGTTGGTCTAATCTAGGCCATCTGGCAGCCCATGCCTCAGTGAACCAGCCAAATAAGGAGTTGGTTCCTCTCTTAGCCTCTCTTGCTGAGACATTGAAAGAAGAGTCTGTGCTTAGGGGTCCCATATCCAGAAACTCAGACTGATGTAACAT
>PVJH01012678.1:10079-63514 GCA_004026705.1 Nesogale talazaci
TTTTTTTTTTTTTTTTAATGCTGTTAGATGTTAGACTAACTTCAAATTCAGTAGTTCAACCCCACCAGTAGCTCCATGGGAAGAAGCTGAAGCTTTCTGCTCTCATAAAGATTTACCGTCTCAAAAACCCAAAGGTTGGTTCTACTCTGTCCTATAGGGTCACTACAAGTCAAAATCAACTTCACGATATTTTGACTTTATTTTGGGGGGGGGAGGGGGGGTTTGCTTTGTTTTTGACCAAATAAAGCTTTCCTTAATAGTTTTTGTGTTGCTGGGTGAATTTTAAAAAGAAAACCATAAACTCTTAATATAGCTACAAGTACAAAGATAATTCCTTATAGTTTAGTGAAAGAATAACATTAAACTCTACATGGAAAAAAAAAAACTAACTATATCTTTTAAACGATCTCAAGCAATATGCCAAGCAGTGACATTTTATAATTTGGAAATGGAAATGGAACTTAAAAGGAAAAAAGAAAAGTGATTAAGCAAGCAGAATGAGAGCTTGGAGACCAGTGTTTCAAAAGCCAAAGCAGGAAGCATCTTTCAATACTGACTCAGTATTTGAGTCTGTCCGTTCCACTTCTTAAATCTCAATCTTCACTTTCCACAACATCACTTTCTCATTGTTGTTTCCCTTCCTCAGACAGTTACTACTCAATTCTGTTGTCGTCTGCATCTTCAAATACTCTTACGTTGTTGCTCAGGACATGTTGTTATTCTTTTATTCTCACATTCCAAGCTATCTCATAATTTTGTTCAATATCCATAGTGTCCATCACCACCTGAGTTTAGTTTCCAAAAGATTACGGGTAATTATCGATGATCATGGAAATAGGAGCCCAAACCTTTACTAAACCTAAAACCCATGTGGCCCAAGATGTCTCATATGTACATCTAAAAGTAGGGATCAGGCTTCTAAGACAATCCAAAGGAATATTACTGAGATGACATAATGAATTCTTGTGGAATGAGTAAAGAGCAAGAGATCTCCACAAGGAAGAAGTATTCTCACAGGAAACCCTAATGGTTGTCTACAGAAAATTTCAAAGATGAATACTGGGCTTTCAAAGGTCACAGTAAACAGGCTAGTAAATAGGGACAGGGCTTAGCTGGATAATGAAGAGAAACGGTCCAGTTCAAGTCACTGTCAAAGACCCCAAGATATTTCAAGGGAAAGGTCACAAATGAAAGTGTCAAATATGGAAGGTTGTATCTCAGCAAATAAATCAGAAATGCCAGTGAAAGTTGAAATAATGCTCTGTATTTTGATTACAAATGTTCACAGCAGCGATTTCTGTAACAAAATGACGTAAGTGGGAAGCAACAGGAGATTGGTTAAATATTTATACAGCAAGCTATAGAATACAAAACAATACCAGGGAGCATACACTGTATGTTGTATGAAAAGTTATGAAACAGTAAGGATAGCAAAATACGTCTTACTTTTAGAAATTAGGCCATTTGTACTAATTCTCTAAACAGATGTCCTTAAAATCTCTAAACGTCAAGACCATCAATTGCAATTAATATCCAAATTTTCACTTCATTCAATTACAAGAAGTTACCTTGTTGGTTTGTTTTTCTTTTATTTTAAGAAACACTAGTCTACTTAGAGCAGCCTTCTTAAACTACTAGAGATTCTTAAAAATTGAGATTGCTGGACCCCTCACCCCCAAAGTCAATTTTGCCTTATAAGACAGGTAGAACTAAGTAGAAAGCATTATCTTTCTTCCAAAGAGCAGTAGGGCCAGGAATTTGTACTTCTAAGGTTCTAAGGTAATACTGATGTTGATGGTTTCATGCACTCACCTTGTGAGCCCCACTCACATGTCCCTAGGGTGGTATGTGCTAACTGAGAGACACCAAGAAGAGAGAATTAAGCTAGATGTACTAAGAAGGAATAAAGGTGGCCCAGGATGTGCTAAATTACTTTCACTTGTCTTAAAACAAGCAGCCTTCTAGTAAGATGTTGGCTAAATCTACAGAGAAAAAGCACATCATTCTGTGTAATCCAAAGATTGCAAATGATTGAATCCAAAATCAGGAGCAGGAACAATATTAAAGCTTAAATTCTGAGCACCCAGTTTGAAGGTTATGGCTGAAAGTAAAAGATCAAAATCCAATCACAGGGTCCCCACATGGAGTAAGCCTGATCATTCACAAGAGATGGAAATTGAATAGCCTTGCTATCAGAATGCATTAGAAAGTGGATTAATACAGATGTAGTTAGGTTACATGTTGGGATGCAAACCACAAAGCCATCAGTTCACAGATAGGGTTTAAGTGAGAACTTCATAACAATGGGATATCTTTATTGCTGTTCTCTAAGCCTTATGCCAAGTACTCCATAACATCTTAAAAGAAAAAAAGTTGAAATTATATGTCCTTCTAAGGATATGCCACATGCTTCAAAAACAATTAAAAATTTAAAAATCACATTAAAGACACCAGAAATTTTACTTAATGAAATTTACCACCCTATACTTAAAATTCACAATCGCGATAGTTACTAAAACACTCAAATAACTCTTATCAATGTACCATTAACAACTAACTTTACCCCATCAACAAAAATTCAAGGATTTAATTTTCCTACCTAACTGAATAAGAATCTAAGTCTAATAATAATATTGAAAAATAAATTATCAAAATGTTCACAGCCAAGACTATTGTGCTTTTAAAAGTACCCCAAATGTTTAGCTTTTACGTAATTTCTATAGGGATTTCACTTGAAAATTCAACATGAAAAAGGGAGGGGAGGGGAGTGGAAGGAAGCAAAAAAATGAGGAGTTCATATCAAGGGATCAAGTAGAAAAAAATGATTTGAAAATGATGGCAACATATGTACAAATGTGCTTGACACAATGGATATATATGTATGGATTGTGCAAAGAGTTGTACAAGCCCCCAATAAAATGATTGAAAACACCAAAAAAAGTTCTATTTCTTTAAAATCTGCACATTAAGTCAGACTTAAGTACTATTCATATCTATCAAAACCCAAAACCCATCCCACTGCTACGATGTTGATTCTGATGCGACTATACAGGGTTTCTGAGGCTGAAAACCAAAATTTATGGGCACCCACAGCCTCCTTTCTTTCACACTGTAAGCTGGTGAGTTTGAACCACCTCCCTTGTGCTTAGCAAGTTCACACTTACCAAATAGCTCTTGGTTCCTATCTAACAGCACTGGAATGTTTGTCTAGGTTTATACATTGTACCTTTCTATGTATAAAAAATTACAGAAATGCTTCCAGACACACTGAAACAATACATCAATCATAAAAAAATGTTTTAGTGTGTGTCACAAAGTAGCTAGCACCTGTGTGTTATTAGGAGCAATAGTATGATGCAGGAGGGGGAGATGAGGGCTTTGCTGTGGCTGGGCAGTCAGCGTAGCATTGAGCTTAATCTCATGCTCCCCCCCTGGCTACAGCAACCTTTACCCTGTCACATCCAGACTCACTTTCCCCACCATCCCCAAGAGACTAGCTCCCCATTTGGGCTGAGGTAAGAATGAACCAGGGACAACTTGGGTTAAGGATCACCAAGAGGCACCCACTGGTAGTGTGGAGCGAAGCCACGTTTGTGCCTGCGGCCTCCTGCTTCATTCTTGGCCCAACTGGACCAGTCCCAAATAGAGGGCTTGATGGTTCCTAGTGGAGGCACTCACTACTGCCCACCCAGTGCACCCACTCTTCTGGGCTTGGATCCTGGTGCCCCAAGGACAGGGGGGTGGTGCACGCCCATGAGCTATGGCTGTACAACTCAGGGGGGCCAGGCAGTCTACTCCTTCTGTGCACTGTCTCTGGGTTTGTGTTCAAGGAAAGACATGTGGCTTGATTCCTAGTGCACATACATATTAGACATTCATAGCCCGAGAATCCCTTGCACCTAATGGAACTTGTCTCAAGTTCTATTGCTGCTGTGTGCTGCAGACATGCCATAGATTCAGTTCCAACCCAGAGCAACCCTATGTACAAAAGAAGCGCCACCTGGTCTTGAAGCACCTCACAACTGTTCTTATGTTTGAGCCCACTGCTGCAGCCACCGTGTCAATTCAACTTATCAAGGGCATTCCTCTTTTGCATTGCCCCTCTACTTTACTAAGCAAAAAATAACTGAATTATCACTACAGAGAAACGTTCTAGTTTTAATTGTTTAAAAGTGGACAGGTGTTTGTCCCTATCACTTCTTCAGCTAGAAAAATAAGATATAATCCATTTTCCAAAGCATTCTGCATGACAGCACGCTAATTTACATTCTGGATTTATGATCAGAAAAGATTCACCAGGGGCTTTAATCCACGTGTATTTCTCCTTTACCTTGTTTAAATTAAAAAATAATAATTTGAATGTGAAAGTTGGACACTGGATAAGGAAGAATGAAGAATCGATGCATTTGAACTGTCGTCCTGGAGAATATTGACTGTATCACGGAGAGCTAAAAGGAAAAACAGGTCTTGAAAGAAGTATGGCCAGAGTATTGCTTAGATACAAGGTTATCAAGACTTGGTCTTCCATCCTTTGGACACATTGTCAGGAGCGACCAGTCTTTGGAGAAGGGCAACCACTTGGTAAAGTGAAGAGGCAGGAAAAAAGAGGAAGCCCTTCAATAAGATGAATGGACACCATGGCTGCAGCAATGGGCTCCGGCATAGGAAGAATTGTGAGGGCGGCACAGGTCTGAGCCATGTTTCATTAGGTTAGGGTCACTATGAGTTGGAACCACCTGGACAGTATTTAATAACAATAACAGCCAATCCCCTTATAAAACATTACAGCCTTGAAAGCCCACAGAGGCAGATCTAATCTGTTCCATGAGGTTTCTGTGAGTCGGAACATATTGAGTGCTTCTATTTTATCACCTAGTTCTATGTAAGGTATCAGTGGTCTTAAAGCTTTCAAGTAACACCCATGCAAGCCAGGTACACTAGTTGTCCCGTTGCCTGGAACAAAGGAGGAAAGAAGAGAATCAGGAATAGGAGGATCCGGAGTGTGCAGCTGATTACTACCTGAAACATCTACCTCCTGTGACAAGAGATCATAAGAATTAGATGGTGCCTGGCTACCATTACTGATCACTTTAATCAAAGACTCTGTAAGACAATCCTGGATTGAACCTGCTGCCCTGAGATAATCTTTACATTTTTTAAGTCGAAAATATCCCCTGGACTTATTAAAACCAAACAATAGTTTAACTAGTAAAAATGTCTGCCTTGAGCATTGAGTTCTTTAAATAACTAATAAAAATGACAGGACCAACTTGAAAGATTAGATGGAAACCTTAAGGGCAGTGAATTTATGTTTATAGGGGGTACTGTTCAGAAAAGGGGAAGATGTAATCAATGTTAATAAATTATGTAAAAATGGTTGAATTGGTATATGTTTTCCTGTGTATATTCTCAGCAGTATAAATAAAATATACCAAAAATGACTAATATCTATAGAAAAAGAGGTAGGATACTTGGGTTAAAAAGTCAGCAGTCCATCAAGATATAGAAACTACTGACAGTAAAGTTTTAATCTTGTGATGGGAAGTATTTAAAAGAACAAATGACCTAAAATCACAATTTCAAGTATGTCATCTGGCATAGTGACTAAAAGATCAAAGTGTATGAGATTTACAAGAATGAAAAGATAAGCCACAGGCTGGAAAAAACATCTGCAAACATATCTCATAAGAGACATAAATTCAGAATGTACAAAGAATCCTTAAACTTAATAAGAAAAGAAACAATCCAATTACGAAATGGGCAAAGATCTGAATACACATCTCACTAAAGGACATGAAAATAGAAATTAAGCACATAAAAAGATGCTCAGCATCATATATCATTAAAGAAATGCAAATTAAAACAATGAGAAAAGACACCCAAATTGGAAAAATTAAAAATTATTTGCAGATGGCATGCTCCTAAACATAGAAAACACCAAAGATTCAATAAGAAAGCTACTAGAACTAATAAATGAATTCAGCAAAGTTGCAGGGTATAAGATCAACACAGGTCAGCTACAAAACATCCATGAATAACCTGAAAAAGAAATTCAGAAAATGATCCCGTTTACAGTAACACCAAAAAAAAATTCCTAAAAATAGACTTGTCCAAGAAGAGTGTTATACAATGAAAACAATAAAAAACATTGGTGAACAGAATTAAAGGAGACCTAAGTAAATGAAAATGTTTCTCATGTTCATAGATTAGGAGACTTAATATTGTTAAGATATCAACACTGCCAAGAGTAATCTACAGATTCAGTTTAATTCTTTGTAGATACAAAAGAGCCAATTTTCAAATGTATATATAATCTCAAAACTCAAAATGCCAAAACCATCTTGAAAAAGAACAAAGTAGAAGTACTCACAATTTCTTTTAATCATTTTATTGGGGGCTCATACAACTCTTATCATGATTCATACATCCATTCAATGTATGCAAAGTACATTTGTACATTTGTTGCCATCATCATTCTCAATACTTTCTTTCTACTTAAGCCCTTGGTATTAGCTCATTTCCCCCCTCCCTCCCTACTACCCCCCTCTCGCATGAACCCTTGAAATTTACGAATTATGTCACACTTGATTTCAAAAGTTACTACAAAGCTACTGTTATAAACAACAGTGTGGTACTAGCAAAAAACCACTGCCATCTGGGTGGTTCTGACTCATGGCAACACAAAGAGGGTCAGGAGTAGACCTGTATTCCAGCTGCTTCGACAGCTGATTCTTCTAGCATAGATCAGCAGGGTATTTTCCAACATGCCTCTTCACAGACTCAAACTTCTAACCTTTCCCATTAGCAGCTAAGAATTAACTGTCTGCACCACACAGGGACTCCCAGTACAGAGATCTACAGATCAACAGAAAAGAGCTCATAGTCCCATAATCCTATGGCCAAATGATTTTCGGTAAGAGTAGTAAATTCATTCAATTAAGAACTTTGTTGTCTCTTCAACAAATAGTGCTAGGAAAACCTTATTTCCACATGCAAAAGAATCAAGCTGGGTGTTCAACATCATTTAGAGATCTGTAAACCAAAACCATGAGGTTGCCCTTGGCTATCACCAATGAGCAAAAACAGAAAATAACAAGGGAAGCTGTGGAAAAACAGGAATCCTTGTTCAATGCTGGGAATAATATAAAATGCTGCAACACTATGGGAAAGTCGATGATTCCATAGAAAATTAAACGTAGAATTGCTATTTGATCCAGCAATTCTATTAGCTATGCACTAAAAAAAATTTAAACAAGGACTACAGAAGATACATCAATATTCAGTGTAGCATTATCCATGATAACAAAAAAAAAAAAAGAAACTCTCAAGTTCCATAAGCAGATAAATGGATAAAGTAAACGTGATAAATGCACACATTGGAATATTATTTAGCCATAAAAAGGAATGAAGTTCTGATATAGGCTAGAACATAGATGAACTTGAAAACATTATGCTCAAGTGTAGTAAGTCAGATTACACAAAACAAACACTGTGTAGAGAAGCAAAAGTAGAGAGAAGAGTGGATTGATGGTTACCAGGATCCAGGGGAGAGGTGATTTCCTGCTCAAAAGTGGCTCTTTCTGTTAAAAGGGATGAAAACTTTTGGTAACATATGGTGATGAGGGTTACACAACACTGTGAATGCAACTAATGTAAATGAATTATATACTTACAAATGTCACTGATTTATATACTTACAAATGATTATAATGGCACACTTTACCCTATTACTTTGCCACATTCTTTTATTTCAAAAACAAAACACAAAATCTACAACGTACCACAATCTGTTTCACTTTGTCATTAAGTCTGACTCATAACAAATCCGCAGGACAGAGTGGGACTATCCTAAGTAACTCAGTATCTTAGTATATAAGGAAGCTTAGTATGTAAGGATAACTCAAGTTGCATTAGCTCAAAATGTTATAAAGTCACAGTCTCCAACAAATTCTACCTCTTTCTGTAAATACGAAAGAAAAAGAAAAATCATACAATAAATACAGAAAGGAAAAAAGAAAAGAAAATATAGCTGGGTTAATATTAAGTTTCACTTACATATAGTTTGAGGGAAAATGCACAATGGAAAAAGGCAGAAATTAAATATTGTAAACAAGATACAACATTTCTTCTTCCCTGACTACTACAAGACACATAATTCAACAGGATCTTCAAGGATTTTCCTGGCATCAGCCTTCCAGCAAGGCCTTTCATCACCACAGTCATATTTCCAGCTGAACTTCAAAGGGAAACATAAAAAAGCTACTCTGGTAGGTGGTTGTTGAGATAATCACTCTTAGTATCTTCCATAGATCTGAATATAAAAGCCAACTTACACATTAAGACCAAATCAAATACCAGTCACCAATCTCAGCAGTTTATTTGTAAGTCTAAGATATCCAGAAAACATAATTTTAAAACAAATTCATCAAAAAAAGTAATACATCTGAAACTCAATGAATGACCCTTCACTCACTTCATTTAAAAAAAAAAGCCAAGTCTAGAATGATGATGCTACAAGTACATACTAACAAATGTACCCCTTTGCCCATCTCTACCAACTACAGCTTTCAGTCAAAAACACAAAATCCTAAGTGAATTAGTAAGAACTAGAAATGAAGGAAAATAAATCAAATATATTGCATCGAAACCTACTGCAAAAGACACCTTTAAAGTTTTAAAAAGCAAAAATGCCACTTTGATGATTAAGGTTCATCTGAGGAAAGCCATGGCTATTTTCAATTGCAATTTATGCAAAAGCTAACCAGTGGATAAAGGACTAGAGAAGAATTGTCTCGTCTGAATTATGGTGCTGTTAAAGAATACCATACATATTGGGGACTGCTGATGTCCAATGGATCTTGGCTTGGAGTAGGCAAGACCAGAAAGATGTTTTACCTCTGCTGTATGAACTATGCAGGCATTCAGCTGTGTGCATAACAAATTATGGTTACCACTGCAAAGAATGGCACTTCCAAAATACTTCATTGAGCTCATGTAAAAACTTTACATAGACCACAAGGCAGTCATCCAAATAGAAAAGGGGATATTGTTTGCTATAAAATAAGGTTGTATCAGGGTTTATCATTTCACCATACCAGGTGGCTTCAAATAATTCATTATCATTTCAACTTTTTGAATCCCTTCTTATTCAATCTGTATGGCAAGCAAATGTAAGAAACTGAACTACCTGAAGAACATGGTCCAAGGATTGAAGGAAGACTCAACCTGATGATATGTAGTTGACATTTCCTTACTTGTAGAAAGCTAAGAGGTCTTGAGGTACCTACTGATGACAATTAAGGACAACAGTCTGGAATATGCACTACACGCTCTTCAACATTAAACAAAATCCTCACAAGTGGATCAATATGAATGACAAAAGGCAGAAAGGCTGAAGTTGTCAAAGATTTCATTTTTCTTAGTTCCACAAGCAATGCCCATGGTAGCAGCAATCAAGAAATCAAATGATATATTGCATTATAAAAATACATTGCAAAAGATCACTACACTGAAAATTTTACAAAGAGATTTCATTTTGAGGATTAAGGTATGCCTAGCCCAAGTTATGGTATTTTCTATTGTCTCATATGCACATGAAAGCTTTAAATGAATAAGACTTAAAAATTGTTATCTTTAATTACCATATCAATAAATACTGAAATAATATATAACCGTGGGCTAACAGAACAACGTGTGCTAGAACTACAGCCAGAATGCTCCTTAGAAGCAAAAATGGTAGAAGTTTGTCACATAATTTGGACATATTCTCAAGAGGGACCAGTTCCTAGAGAAGGAAAAGCATCATGCTTGGTAAAGTATAGGGTGTTGGGGGGAAAAAGAATGAATCCACAATGAGATGGACTGACACATTAGCTGCAACAACACACTCACATATATCTAATATTGTGAAAAAGGGACAAGACCACGTTTCATTATGTTATAGTTAAGATCTGAGTTAAGATACTTGACAGCACTTAACAGCATCTTATACCGATTAACTCAATTAACTGTGACCCTATGAAATCACAAGTTACAGTGGGTAAATCTCCTGCACAACACCTCTTCGGTGTTGAAAATCAGGGAGATTAAGGATTAAGCTGCTTCTGATCCAAGCCATAGTATTTTCTATCAGCCATATGCAAGTGAAACTTGGACACTGCATAAGACCCAAAGAAACAATGCATTTCAATTGTGGTGCTGGAGAACATTAAAAGTACAATGGGGGGGCTGGGACCGAGCCGGGGCCGGGCTGGTGCTGTGGCCTGAGATGCTGTCGGCTGGCGACAGCGGCTCTCGGTGGCCTGAAGGCAGTGTGGGGGTGGCACACGGCCAGATCGTCCAGTGGGTAAAGTGAATGGTGAGGA
Source organism: Nesogale talazaci (assembly GCA_004026705.1). Classification (NCBI taxonomy): domain Eukaryota; kingdom Metazoa; phylum Chordata; class Mammalia; order Afrosoricida; family Tenrecidae; genus Nesogale; species Nesogale talazaci. Next base: position 20,444 of record PVJH01012678.1, read on the forward strand.
CGGGAGTTTGATGACCCAGGCCACAGACTATCTTTGCTTGGAGTACACGTTATGAACCCTTTCTGGAGCATGTCTACAAGTTCTATACGCAAACGATCTGATGGTGAAGAGAAGCCGTTAACAGGGGACGTGAAAACCAGTCCTCCACGCACCGCTCCAAAGAAACAACTGCCTTCTATTCCCCAAAATGCTTTGCCCATAACTAAACCTACATCTCCAGCTCCAGCAGTCCAATCAACAAATGGCACACATGCTTCTTATGGGCCCTTCTACCTGGAATACTCTCTTCTCACAGAATTTACTTTGGTTGTAAAGCAGAAGTTACCAGGAGTCTACGTGCAGCCATCGTACCGCTCTGCATTAATGTGGTTTGGAGTGATATTCATACGGCGTGGACTTTATCAAGATGGCGTATTTAAGCTTACAGTTTACATCCCTGATAACTACCCAGATGGGGGCTGTCCACGCTTGGTGTGTGATATCCCCGTCTTTCACCCGCTGGTTGATCCCACCTCAGGTGAACTGGGTATGAAGAAAGCATTTGCAAAGTGGAGACGGAAGCATAATCACATCTGGCAAGTGTTAATGTATGCGAGGAGAGTTTTCTACAAGATTGACACGAGCCCCCTGAACCCAGCGGCTGCAGTACGGTACGAAAAGATGTCCAGCTTTTTAAAAGTAAAGTGGTTGACAGTGTTAAGATGTGCACGGCTCATTTGTTTGACCAACCTAAAATAGAAGACCCCGATGCAATTAGCTTTTCTCCATGGAATCCTTCTGTACACGATGAAGCCAGGGAGAAGATGCTGACTCCGAAGAAGCCTGAAGTGTGCTTCAAGCCTGAAGCCTGAAGCACAACAAAAGTGTTCATGTTGCCGGCCTGTCATGGGTAAAGCCTGGCTCAGTACAACCTTTCAGTAAAGAAGAGAAAACAGTAGCAACCTAAGAGGTGGTGAATCTGGTGCACGTGCGCTTTCCTGCTGGACTCTGGCCGAATTACAGTCGACCAATGGCAAGGGACTGCCTGCAGAGTAAACGGTGTGGACAAGGGCTGAGGTCGGTGTTCTTCTCCATGTGCGCTTAGGTTCTCCCAGCGGTTTTGGAAACTTCTAAGTAATGCATTACGTCTGTCGGAAGTGTTTTTAGGGTGCTAACTAGTTCAACACTCCAAATTGTTGGGGACCTTGAGACTTAAAAATATTTTTCTGAACATAGTGATACAGGTAAGTTGCATTCATTCAAACTAATACTAGAATAGGAAGAGTTCAACACTACTTAATGATTTTTAAACTGTTGGTTTCGGTTGTACATATGTTAGGATGTGGGAGAGCAAGTTCCATAGCAGAAGATGATTTGAAACTCAGTCCTCAGCCTACTGTCTTACTGATTTATAAGCTGCTGTCACTAAGGTACATTATTAGTTGAGGGAGAGGAAACCAGGTACTTATTCATAATTTTTTTTAAAGCAAATTACTTATTGTATTTTTATGGCAGGAGGAGAAAAAGTGTTAAAACGGTTTCTAATGAAGTCAAATATTTAAATGATGAATGACTAATGTGTTTGTAGAGACAAATAAACTAATAAATGATAAAAAAAAAAAAGGTACAATGGACTCCCAAAGGGACTGGATCTGTCTTGGAAGAAGTACGGCCAGAGAGCTCTTACAGGCAAGAACAGTGACACTTCATCTCATGTGATTTTGGACATGCTGTTTGGAAAGAGATGTCTCTGGAGGACATCAGGCTTGGTAAAGTAAAGGGGTAGAGAAAAAGGTGCAGGCACTCGACGAGATGGACTGACATAGTGGCTCTGACAATGGGCTCAAGAATAGGAACAACTGTGATGGCGCAGGTCTGGGTAGTACTTTATTGCTGTGCGGATTCATTAAAGGTCAGAATCAACTCGACGGCACCTAGCGTCGACAGTCCCATGAAGAAACGCTGGCGGCCCAGGGAACGAGGTATTGGGCTGTGGTTCAGGCACTCCTGTGGCTCCGTGGGGGAAATATGAGGTGGTCTGTTCCAGAAAGACTGTCTTAGAAACCCTCAATAGGGTTGCTACACTGCGGAAACTCGAGAGGAGGTTTGCCTTCTTGCTTTGATACTCCTATGAGAAGCCCTAATGGGGCAACAGTTTAAACAATGGGATGGTAACTGTCAAGTCAGCAGTTCACCAGGAGCTAAGGAGAAAAATTACACTGTCTTGACCTATAAAGATTTAGTCTCAGAATCCAGTTCTACTGTCCTATAGGATCATCATTAGAAATGGACCCAAAGATATTGGGTTTTGTTTTGGTTAGCCTATGGGGTAGAAGTTTTGGTTTGCTTTTTTTTTTTTTTTTTTACAGACCTGCAAATTGAACTAAATGGAAATGAAATCACCTAAGGTCAATAGTAGAGCCCTGATGGTACAGTGGCCATGCATACGGTTACACCTGCAAGGTCAGCTGGGGGCCTCCGGGAGGAGGAAGATCACCAAGAGTTTCAGTCACAGAAACACACGGGGCAGTTCTAGCCTGTCCTGTGGGGCTGGTGGAAGCCTAGATTCTTCCACGCTGTCCTTTGTCCAGAAATGATGTTCAAATCAGGTATGCTATTCATTCATTATTCAATACATTTCATTAAGAAATGTGCCAACCAAGAGATCCTGGAGCTTAGATTAGGATTTGCATACTTATTGTTAGTATAGCTCCTGCAACAAAAGCTTATGACCTCTTAAAATATTTTTTAGACTTTGAAGCCATCTCTTTTCTCCCTCAACCTTTCTCCTCTCTGAAACCGGAGATTGTTTGATATCCCTATCAGGAGCCCTCACGGTGCAGTGGGTGACACTGTGGGTGCAACCACAAGGTCAGCAGCTGGGACTGGCCTGCAGGAGAGAGAGAAGGCTTCTGGTTCCGGTCAAGATTGATGTCCTTGGAGATGCAGAGGCAGGTCTAGCCTGTCTATAGAACCACTCCGAGTCAGACTGACTCGACGGCAATGAGAATATTTACATTAATGCTCCAGTTGGACTTTATGGAAGAAATAAATAGTAGGTTGGGATTTTTAGGGTCATTTTTAACTGTTCTACTGTGTCTGATTTACATGTCATATAAGGTTGAGTTGGAATTGAGATGGCAGTACGCTTTTGGTTTTTTGATATATACCTTTACAGTTTTGAAATGCAGAAGGCTGCAATACTGAAGTTCAGTTTTGTTCATTTATCGCTTTTCATTATCACTGGAAAGGAGCTCTCTTGGTGCAGTAGTTAAGCACTCGGCAGTAATTAAAAGGGCAGTAGTTCAAACCTACCAGCTGCTCCACGAGAAGGGAAGTGGCAACTGCTTCTGTATCAATTGACAATCCCAGTGAATAAGAGAAAAGACTAAGAGTTGCTATGGGGTGGAATCAAATCAACAGCAATGGGCCTGATTTCGGGGTTTTATCCCCTACTCCAGTAGCTGGAAATCTCGTGACATCTAAAGCTGTCTGCTCCCGGCATGATATACAAGAGATTCAGGCTCATTCTAGATTGGGAATTGTAATAAAGAGCTATATCAAAGGGAATATATATTTATTGAGCACCTACTTTGTGACATGGGCTCCTTAGATGGCTTACATTTAGGAGCTCATTTAGTTCTCAGATACTCAAGATGGAAAATGTTTTCACTCTGAGAAAAAACAAACGAGATGTTAGTAGCGTGTCCAAAGTCAACACAGTTAATAATTGGCAGAGCCAGAATTCAAACCTGCATATAGCTCCAAAGTTCTGTTGTTTCTCCATTACAGCAGTTATCAAAGAGAAGACTACAAATATATTAAGTATTATGTAGCCTTTTTAACTCCTTACTGATAACTTATTGATATAACGCCTTATTGTGAAGACATAGCTTTTTCAACACTAAGTTTACAGGGCATGCCATTTTGATGCATTTCAATTTCCTCAACAAAAAGTACAATTACCATTTATATTTGCCTCCTACCATTTATGTTTATCTGTTTTAATGAGTCAAATATATATTTAAATGCATTTTCTTCTAAGTCTTCTAATTTCAAAATTTTGTATGGTATACTTATTTCTACAGATACACATTGGTTTGACTCATGTCAATTGATTAATAATTCCAGTAAATCTGTTTCATTCATGAAAGCACTACTTGAGTAATAAATGTAAACATAGTCAAAAAGTTCTCAGAAAGTAAACGTCAGGTGTAATTAACAGCCAACAATGCAGCAGAAATTGTCATACTGACTCTTTCGTTATGACGAATCCAGTATCTCACATGTTGCATAATATTAAATGTAAATTTCATACAAGTACACAGTATCACAGTTTCACTTATCAGTTCATGGTGTATAATTTGTTTTTAAAATTAAAATAAGCTTTGAAAAGAAAACATGCAGTTTCATTCACATGTCAATATGACAGGTGTCCACAGAGATAGCTATATAAGAAACATCTGTGAACCTAGTGCTAATTCACTTAAATGTATGAGTTCTGAAGCTGTGGATGGAGAAAATGGAGTGATCTTAAATATCAAATTATTGTGAACTATTGTTTTCTACTTAACATTTCACAGAAATCAACCCTAGAAGAACACGTCCCACCCCCGTTAGAAACACAGGCATAGTTTACCATGAAATAGGGGTTAGGTAATCTGAGAAAAGGCAGGCAGAGTTGCCTACAGGCTGTGCCAGAGAAACAAAACCAAACCACCCAGACTCGCTGCCATTGAGTGGACGGCGACTTATTGCGGTTTGTTTCCGACAGTAGAACGTTTTACCAGGAGTAAAAACCTTCATGTTTCTCCCAGGGATCGTTTTTGAACTGCTGACCTTGCCGGTTGGCTTATCCATTATGCCACCAAGGCTCCTCAGTCAGTGAAAAGGAAGGTACAGCCTAAGACAAAAGTAACAAATAAACCAGCCTAAATCTGGAGAACGGTATCTAGAGGAGGGACTTAGGGTGAGCTTGCATCCCGTCAGGAGAAAGCTCGGCTAGGGAGCAGCATCTGCAAGGTTAGGTGGGGAAAAAAGCCGACAAGAAACAAACAACCCAGAAGTTTGAAAAGCTGGTAGCCTGGACCACCCAGGTCGGGGAGACAGCGCACTCCACGGAGGAGCCAAGGTGATGACGGTCCGTGCCATCCTAACCAACTAGAACCGCTGCAAGCTCCATGTGGAGCAGCCGCAGAACTGTTACATAAAAAGGCTGCCGCCGTGGCCGAGTCCTTCTAATGGCGTGCTCTTCACCGAAAACGACGCTGTTCCTACCTAAACACACCAGGTGAGATGCCGGCAAGAGGAAATTACTAAACTTATGCCATCTGCAGTATGTTTCTTTGGATACAAGGGAAAGTCCATTCAGGAGCCATCCAGTCAGGCAACCTCCTGACATCCAGGCAGCGCGGGCGGCGGGAGCCGGGGGCAGAGCCTTCTGTCTCCCGCGGGGCCGGCTTACCCTAACGGTGCGCCCAAGTGGGACCGGGGCACGTGCCGGGAAGGGCAGGTGGGCACAGATGCCCCGCGTCGTAAGGAAGCCGAGGAGTTAACAAGAAAGAACACGTAAACAGATACTGCCGGGGGATTTTCGCCGCCGATTCCGGGTTCCATACGGGGGCAGGGGCGAGGGGCCGGGGAGGGGGGAGGGCATCCCAGCGTCGGGGACCCGTGACATTTGGCGAAAGCTCGTGGAACGGACGCCCGGACGCGCGCGTGAATGAATGGCGCGGAACTGAATGGAGCCCAGGCGCCGGCGCAGGAGGAAGGAGTTCGCGGCGCGGACGGAGCGGGGCCGGCGGGAGGCGTCCGCGGGCGGGACGCGGGGAGCGCGGAGGAAAGGGCCGCGGGTGCCGGTGGCCCGCGCGGCGCTTCCGCCAGGCGGCCGTGTGGGGTCGCGGCGGCGGCAGCTGCGCCCAAGCCGGGCCGCGCCATGGCGGAGAGGGAAGGAGAGGTCACGCGTTACATAACCCAGCGGCTGTCGGCGCGAGGGGAGCCGCGGGCAGCGCAGGCCGCCGGCCGCAGTCCCGCCGCGGGAGGACGGCGCGCGGGCCGGGCGGGGGGGGGGGGGGGGGTGCCCCTCCCCCGCGCCGCGCCGCGCCGCAGGCCGTCAACGCTCGCGCCGCCGCCGCCGCCGGCTGGCCCGCGGCACCTCCCGGCGACCCGGGTCCGGTGCCACCCCTCCCCCACGCCCGCCGCCGGCCCGGGGGTCGCTCACCTTCCGTGTTGCCCCAGACCACCATGCCCGGGCACGGCCGCCTCTTCCAGCCTCGCGGACCCCGGCTGCGACGCCGCACGGTCTCCTCCCCCGGGGCCCGGGGAGTGCAGGAGAGGGAGGGTCGGGGGAAAGGGAGTCACACTGCCGCGCCGCTCGGCTCTCCACGCTCGCTTCACGTTCGCGGCGGCGGCCGGCCTGCGCGCGCTCCGCGGCGGCTCCCCCCCCCCCCACCCGCCTACGCCGGGCGCGCGCTTCCTGCAGCTCCTCCCCGCCCCTCCCTCCCCCGCCGTCCGGCGCGCGCACCGAGGCTCCTCCCCCGCCCCTCCCGGCTTGCGGCGCCCAGCCCCGCACGCGCTCCGCGCTCGTCGCCTCGGCTCGTCCTCACCTCCTCGCGGCCCACGCGCTCGGCTCGCGCCCCGGACGGGGCCACGCCGAACGACGGGTGCGGCTCCTGGGAGCTCCGCGTCGGCCGGTCAGCCCCTCTCCGGCCCCGCCCTCTCGCCGCCGCTGTTCGCAGGGGGCAGCGCCTCCGCGGCACGTGACCGTCTCGCTCGAAGGGGCGGGAAGGCGGGTGCGGCGCCGGCCCGCCTCCCGCCTCGCGCCGCCTGGCCCCGCCCCGCCGCGGCCCGCCGAGCCCCCCCGGCGTCCTCCACGCCTTCCACTCGCGGCGCTGCGGCTCCCGGTGTCCCTCTTAACGGGGCGCTGCGCTCCCTGCAGCGCGGCCGATGCCGCCCGGCGCCGTCCGGCTCGGGGCTCCCCAGTCGGCCCCTCCGGGAAGCACGCAAGTACCAGGACCGACCATGCAAACCACACTGAACTGTCAGTGGGTGAGCGCCACCCGGGGGTCTCCTCCACAAGCGGTTGATGTACAGCGACATCTAGTGGAGAAAGGGACGCACACGCACTGACGCTGCCCTATTGGTCGTGGCTCCCGGAGGTTAGTGGGCTGAAGACCGTGCCACTGGACTCAGCAATTCGTGGTCGCCTCCAGCAGTCACAAACACCATTCCTTCATCTGTCGGTTCCAGACTGTACCTGAGTAGTTCTAAACCTTTTGACAGATGCTCTACGTGGTCCCGCGACCCACTGAGGTCACCCGAAAAAACGATTTTCAACTAATACCTAAAATAATTTGTACAGGACGTTTTCTGTGCGTAACACAGTTTTAATTGAGGACTTTTTAAAACAAAAAAGCAATGGTTCCATAAGGAATTTTCCCTACCCTTTGGCCATGTCACTTTGACCGGAGCTTCTCGTCGCTGTTGTTGTCATTTACATACATGAAGTAAACCTCAGTTCTTCTCTTTGTTCCCTTATCTAAGATATTGAAAAGAGTTCGCATGTACTTCGGAAACGAGAATTCTCTCAAAAACTGATTTTGCAATATCCTGGGATTTGGCAGCAAGACAATATATTTTTTTTAAACTTGCCTTTTTTCTAAGCCTTTCATTTTTGCCCTTTTATAGACCTGTATAAATGCACTTTAACTTCCTGGAGCTAACCCAACAAATTCAGGTTGCATGCTTTTCTGAGATGTCATCATTTTAAACAAATGGGAACATCCTGACAGTCTCAGACTTAACAGCCAAAGGAACTTCTCCACTGAAATGCCTCAAATGTGTGTGTTGGTGGGGGGCAGAGGGGAGAGGGCACCCTTTGTGAACCACAGTTTTATCCGTGTATCTCTCCAAGTAGCAGTATTCCCTTAGGAAGATGCCCCGGTCGCACAGTGGGCTCTTATTTTCAAGGTCCTGAGTTCAAATTCACCAGCTACTCCTATGAAAAAGATGAAGCTGTCTGCTCATAAATATTTATACAGCTTTCAAAATCCTAAAGATCAGTTATACACTGCCCTATAGGGTCCTTATGCTCATAGTTCAAAGGGTCTTGTTCTTTTTATTGTTGTTTTTCTTCTGTATATTCTCAAACAAATACAAACATGGAGCAAATTGACCTTGACCACAACACAACTGTGGAATACAGAATCACAATATTAACCAAATTTAGTGCAAAGTAGTAGATAGCTTCTAGAATGGAGGTTGGGAGGTAGCGATCATGTCACTCTTGCTAATAAAGAGATGTGGAAAGTACATAAATAAAATGCATGCAAGCCTAAGTGTCCTTAGTACAAAGAGTTTCATTTTTGTCCATTTCAAGATACATTGTCTTTCGCTATCAATTTATGGATCTCCCATTTCCATTTCATTTAATCATGTTCATTCTTTTGTCTACTTCCATTGTATCTCATAAAAGTTCTCTTTCTTCATCAAGGGAAGCTGGCCTGATCCTTGGAAAAGGTAATTGAGGGGCCATCTGGATCCTCATTTTTAGAGACTCCTTTAGGGGACACTGTAACTTCTTTCTTTTTTCTGAATTTCATTTAACATTTTTCATTTTTGAAATTTTGACATTTATTGATATTTGATGGATACAATGAAAGTATTGACTTTTAACCCTTGTAGGGACAGTATTGGGTAAGTATATAGCTTCTACTGTCTTAACCTCTCCATCCAGCAGTAAAATTTCTGTGTTAGCCCGGGTAGACTAGAGAAATAAATTCATAGGCACATATGTGTATATAAGGGAGAGGTTTCTATACAAAAGCAATTGTACATTAAGAAAACATCCCAACCCAATCCAGTCCAAGGTCATAAGTCCAATATTAGCCCATATGTCCGATACCAATCCATAAGTCCTCTTCAGACTCACAGAGCACTTGTAATGACGCCTGGACAATCACAGGCCAGTGGGTGCAGAGTTTTGTGTATCCAGTGGTGGTAGAAGCATCTCAGTGCTAATGGGTCTCTCTGGCTTCTCAAGCATCTCAGCACTGGCAGGAGTCTCTGCGTGGCTTTTCTGGCTTCAGAGGTCTGGTTCCAATTAGGGTAAGTCCATGTGGTTTCCCCTCCCGGATGTCTCACAGGGAGTTAACCTTGTGTCTTGTCAGTAGAGCATCTCCAGGGACTGAGTAATGAGTCTCTCACTTCCAAAGGGAAAATATGGCCAGATTTCCCAGAATTCTCAGGAGAAAGCCATTCCCACACAGAGGTCTCCTTGGTTATCTTCAGATTGACAGGCTAAACTCCATCCCTATAGTCTTAATCCTCAAATTGACACCAAATTAGATGACTGCCACAATTTCCCTGGAAATACCTCTAAACTAAAAAAAAAAATGAGTTTTTAAAAAGTAACTGGTTAAAAAATAATAGGTGTACTTAAGTCTCTGGTTATATGCATACATTAACTCATGTTCAAAGTATCATGCTGCTTTTGTGATGCTCACCTTCTAGATATGATCGCTGAAGACAAAATGGGAGCATGAGCAAATGTGATGAAAGTTGATGGTGCCTGGCTATCAAAAAATAATGTGCAGAATAAAACCATATCCAAGGTGACTGGAGGGGGGGGGGCATGGAGTAGAGACCCAATGCCCATCTGTAGACAATTGGACATCTCATAGAGAGGTCACAGGGGAGAGATGAGTCAGTCAGTGCAGTATAGCACCAATGAAAAACAAAACTCTCCTCTTTGGTGCTTCCATTCCCCCACTCTCATGCCCTCAATTCTACCCTACAAATCAGATTAAACCAGAGCATGCACACTCCACAGAAAAGAGCACACAACACAGGGAATCCAAGATATATAAACCTTGAAGGGTCAGTAAGGAGAGTAGAGATACCAGGAGGATTTAGGGAGGGGGGGAGAAAGGGGGAATTCATCACAAGGATCAATCTAGAACACCTCCCAGAGGAACGCATAATGGAAAAGTGGGTGAAGGGCAACAGAGGACGGTGTACAATATGGAAATAGTCATCTGTGTCAGTCTGGATAGACTAGAGGAACAAATTTCAGAGACACATATATAGATATAAGGAAAGGGTTTATATACAAAAGAAATGTGACACTAAGAAGGCATCCCAATCCAGTCCAGTGCAAAGTCATAAGTCCAATATTAACCCATATGCCTGCAATCAGTCTATAAAGTCTGCTTCCAACTCAGGAAGTCACAGGTCAGCGGGTGCAGAATTCTGGTGCTGGCAGGGGTCTCCCCATGGCTCCTCGCTTCCAGGGCTCAGGTCCATCAACAACATGCCACTCCAGCTTCAGAGGTCTGTCTTCATCAGGGTAAAGCCGTGTGGTCTCTCCGCTGGCTCCTCCAACGTCTCCGAGGCTGCATCTTGTCTCTTCCGTGATTAAGCGTCTCTGAAACTAACTCCCAACAGCTGGGGAAGATAGCTTCTCATCTTCACAAGGGAAATATCGTGAGATTTCCCTGGAGTCTCAGGGAAATAGAGACTCCCTGGAGTCTCTATGTGGAGGCCCACATAGAGGCCTCATCGGCTACTCAATGGCTTTCTCCTGATTAACAGGCCAGACTCCACCCCTACATTTCAATTATAAAATTAAGCATATGACTGCCACATCATCTATAACATCAAGGGTTCATGGGGGGTGGGTAAGAAATGGGGAGCTGATATCAGGGCCTCATGTGGGAAGAGAATGCTTTGAAAAGGATGAAATATGGGGGCTGAGCCCCGGTGGTGTAGTGGGTGTGCACGGGACTGTGGCCCACTGGGATGGAGGTTCAATTCCAGCAGCAGCTCTACAGGAGCAAAGGCTGGGCCTCCTACTGCCCACCACCAGAGGGCAGTGATGCCCCCCGCAAAAAAAAAAGAAAAACAAGAAAAGGATGATGTGTGCAAATATGCTTGACACACTGGATGAATGTATGGATTGTAATAAGAGATGTAAGAGCCTTCAATAAGAGTATTTTTTTTGGGGGGGGGGGCATCACTGCTCTCCGGTGGTAGGAGTAGGAGGCCCAGTCCCACTGCTGGAATTGAACCTCCGTCCCAGTGGGCCGCAGTCCCGTGCACAACCACTACGCCACCGGGGCTCAGCCCAAGAGTATTTTTTTAAAAATACTATGCCAAAAGATGAAATAATAACAAGGGAGAATGAACATGTTGGTGTTAGATGCCTTCCAGTCAGCTTTGACTCATAGTGACCATATATATGTACATGAAATCATAGTGTGGCCTGTACTGCAACAGCCTCACAATTATTGTCATGTTTGAGACCATTATTGAAGCCACATGTCTATCCATCTTATCAAGGGGCTTCCTCTTTTTCATTGACCTTCGACTTCCCCAGACAAGATGTCATTCTCCAGGAAATGGTTTATCCTGATGACAAATCCAAACGATGCGGGACAAAATCTTCTAAGGAGCCAGACAAATTCATTTATTCTTTTGGAAATCCGTGCTATTTTCATGGGCTTCTGCCAGCACCGCCCATCAAATGCATCCATTCTTTTCCTGTCTTCCTTAGGCGTTGTCCAGCTTCCACATGCAATTGCCCGGATTGAAAACACCCTGGCTTGAGCCAAGTGTATCTTAGTTCTCCAAGGGCCATCCTTGCCCTTCAGCACTTGTGGAGGTCGCGGCTGCAGGTTTGCCTGTGTATCTTTGGGTTTCTTGGCGGCTGCTCCATGAGCATTGGATGTGTATTCGAGTAAAAATGAAATCTTTTTTTTCAAGCAGTTTTATTGCCATATAATCCACATAATCCTACCATTGTAACAGCATCTGTCATCACCACGATCAGTTTCAGAACATTTGCTTTGTTCTTGTACTCCTTGTGATACGGCTCCCTGTATCGTCCCACAAGGAGCCCCGGTAGCATGTTGGGCTATGATCTGCATGGCCAGCGGTTCAAAACCAGCAGCAGCTCCATCAAAGAAAGATGAGCTTTCTATTCCTATCCAGTTACAGTCTCAGAAACCCACGGTGGGCGCTAGGAGCCAGCATTTCCCTGATGACAGAGAGTATTCTCCCCATCCTCCCTTGCCGTAGGAACCATTAATCCACTTACAGTCTCTAGATTTGCCTATCCTGGATTTCATATACAGAAGAAGATCTTTAAAACAAACAAAAATAAACTGGCAGCAAAAGCAAAGCAACAGAAAAATCTCAATCGAAAAAGAAAACATTTGAAACTAGAACAAGTTTAAAATGGGTCAAAAGGGAAATCAAATGTTAAGATTTTAAGTTTAAATGCCTCTGCAGCCCTCCACCTTCCAATGTGTTCTGCATTAGTCGCATCTCGCCCTGGTCTACAGTCAGAATAAGTGTAAGTCTATAGAAATTGGGAAAGGAAAGAAAATGCTTTGAATGATGATGGCAACAAAGGTACAATGGATGGATGTGTAGGTTATGATAAGAGATGTAGGCGCCCCCAATAAAATGATTTTTAAAAAAAGAAATTGGGAAAGGAATTTGGAACCTGAATTGGTTTACCAAGATTAAGTTCTTCAAAACATATATTATGTTTTCTAAAATAAAAGATGGCTCTGAACGAATATACAGCTGTGATTGTTTCCCAGTAGCCATCAAGTAGGCTCTGATTCATAGCAACCAGATATATAACAGAACAACACATTCTGGTCCCATGGCCAGCTCTTGTACTAGTCGGTGTGTTTGAGGCCACTTTTGTAGAAATGGCATCAATCTGTTAGGTTTCTAATGTGGGAAATACCTCAGTTCTTGGCTTTCCATTGGGAAATAATTCACACCAAAGTCTGCTTTGTGATCCAAGTGGGGCTTTATACAGGACTGAAGAAGTTTCAGGTTCTCCGCAGCAACCTCTTGTAAGGGGCCTCCCGGCATGGAGAGGGACAACCCCTGCTCCCTGCTTCTCGCTGCCTCATAAATCCATCTTGTTACTGGCAAATCCATATTCACACTAAGAATCTAACATGAACAAAACACTGACCTTTCTATGAGGAAAGTGGTCCTGTGTAATCAACCTGTCATCAAGTTGCTGATTGATCTCTCCAAAGAATAGAAGCTTCTAGAAGCTAAATCAGAGAACCAGAAGACAACCATGAGTTAGGGGCAACTCTCCAGCAACCAACAGCATCAATATCATTGTCCTAGGGCAGAGGTTCCAAGATTTCTCTATGGAAGACAACCTTAGTGGCTCAGTAAATTGTTCACAGTAGGTCAAAAGATAGGCCTAGCCATTTGTTTTCTGAGGAGATAGAGGCAAACAACTTCTAGAAGTATTAGCGCCCTAACATTAGTGCCTTAACCATTTACAAAACGATACATGTAAGTTACAGCAAAACTAATATTCTTCTGTTTTTGTGCACTAATAAGTTGATTCTAACTCACTATGTCTAAAAAGTAAGGAAAATTTCTAAGACATAGCTAAACACCTTGAGGGAATGAATCACTGGACCAGAGATCTCAGGACCATAGTCTTAGGAGACACCAAGATCAACTGGCATAACAGTTCACAAAGACGGTGCTCTGCACGTTACTTTAGTGAATTAAGAAGAAGGTGAGTCGAACTACAATTATGTGCAGCCATTTAAGAATGCCTCTATGTATTTACCTATTCCTCTGTGTATTCCACAAACCTGAAACCAGAAGACCTAGATGGTGCCCAGCTTCTACTATCAATTGCTTTGAAAGGGATTGCATTAGAAAGTCCTGGATAGAGTGTGGTGGGAAATGTGGAACAAAACTTAAAATCATACAAAGGTGAGACTTACTGATGAAGTAAAGACTGGTGGAACTATCAGACGTGGCCAACTTCTGATACATACATCACAGGTTCAATAGGCAGTTGTACAGTGATAATGATTATTTATTATAATAAGGATGTAGAGAGCATGAGAAAGAGAAATAATAAGTGTCAAACATATTATCCCATCAGGGTAGCATGCTCACCTCTGCCCCGCTTGGTGATCCACGTGGAGAGAGAGTAGGGGAAGGGATTACATGATGAGGGAGAGGAGCCGAGAGCGTCAGGCACTGAGGGGCAGGAGAGAGAGCAAGAAGAGAGAGAAGAGAGAGGGCCTCTATCCTATGTCCAATCCTTATATACCCTCTGGAGCCAAGCCAGGCCCCCAATTACAGGCAAGAACATATGTCACAGGAAGGGCGTGTGCCATATGCACATGTTATAGGAAAGGGAGGTATCAGGGTGCCACGTGACAAGACCAGACCCCCCAGACTCCTGGATGTGGCTAAACAGGTTACACTAGAGATCATTAACAGCATGTGAGTCTGCCCACAGGCTTCAAGGGAAGCAAACCATCATCTTAACAGCAGGGGAGTCAGTTCTATTGTGAGACACACAAAGGCTTCAGAGAACTGGGAGCTTCAGGGAGAATATCTAACTTAACTTCTACACCAAATGCTGGTAAATAGTTTGCTTCATATTTTGGAGTATAATAATTGTTAAAAGTCCTGTCTACATCCCATAGTGGAACCACCGAGACTATGTTGCTTATGCACACTTCAGGTCTGGAAGAGTACTCACTCCCATGGAACAATTTTCAGCCAAATAGGCACCAATAACTTGGGAGGTCTATACTTCTTAACCACCCTCTTGAGATCAATAGAGCAGCATTTGTGCACAAAGTTTAGAAGGGTTAAGAAAAGAATGGGGAAAAAAGAGAAAAGAATGGAAGTGGAAACAGGTAGGGAGTGGGATAAGTGATGTTACATTGTGATGATCTGATTGCAATTGATGACATTATACAAAATGTGTATGAATTTTTGGTTCGAAAGCTGATGGGATCTGTAATCCTTCATCCAAATCACCACAAAAAGTTAAAAAAAAGAAATGGTCAGGAGAAGCCAATCAGGAGGTTTAGAGGGTATTAAATGCAGAATATACACCCTGGAGGTGTCAATCAGTGAAACGAGTGAAACTTTTGTCTCTTTTTTTGGATTTTGTACGGGGAGGTGAGTCTTGCCAATTGATGTGGATGGAGTTGACTCCGACCCATAGCGACCTAATGCTCAACTGAACAAAACACTGCCGGTCCTGCACCGTCCTCACGGTAGTTCCTAGGATGGAGTCCATGGTTGTGCCCTCTCTGTCCAATTCATCTCCTCGAAGGTCTTTCTCTTTTCGACACCCCTCCACTTTACCAAGCACAACGCCCTTCTCCAGGGACTGGTTTCTGCTGACAACATGTCCAACGTAAGTGAGACAAGACAAAGTTTGGCCATCCTTGGGTCTAAGGGGAACTCTAGCCAAAACAGATTGGTCTGTCCTTTTCGCCATCCATGGCACTGCCGGCATTCTTTCAGCACCACAATTCAAATTTATTGATTCTTCTTCATTCTTCTTTACTCAATGTCCAGCTTTCACCTATGAGTAAAAATGATGTTGTGTTATGTCATTTAGTACTTGTGATTTGGGTAGTGATTTAATTTTCAAATGAATACCTTATTTTCAAGTTCAGTGCTGTATGAAAATCAGGAAGGTCTTCCACATTGATTGGTGTTTTCCTAAGCACACTGCATTTATTTTTCTTGGCAACATCACGGTACAATGGAGGCAGGTGTGGTCAGCTTCTCTTCAGGCTGGCTTTCATTAAGCAGCTGACTGTGGGCCAGGGAATCCACGACAGAACAAAACACTGTTTTGTTTTTGTTTACATTTACTATAAAGAGGAAGAGCTCCTCCTTTCTTGTGAAGAACAGGAAAGGAGCAAGTGGGGTGTCAAATGACTTCTGATTTTGAGAGGTTGAAAAGTGTTTACCTCTCAGGAGACTGAGGAGGCAATGCGGAGAATGGGGCAGCAGAAGTTGAAAAGTATCTACCCATCAGGGGATTGAGGAGGCAATGCAGAGACAGAGGCACTAAGGAGGAGGCTGGAACAAAAACTATGTGCAGCCACTACAGGACACCGCTACGTGTCACTCCATGTTCCCCCAAGTTTCACATGAGAAATTTGCTAAGAACAAATTATTGTTCTGTGCCTCACCAATCTATCCTACCTCCAGCGTTCAGGGGGATGGATACCTGCCACATAATATTTATTACCTAATGAAATTTTAACACGACTCATTTGTTCAGCATATGTTCCATACCTGGAAAACTTTATACCAACCAAATCCAGCAAACATAAAATGATGCAGTCAGGAGAGGTGTGGTGGTTACCTAATTTTACGTCAATTTGAAGATACATAAAAGTGCAAGGGTAGTGTTAAGCCTGTCAATCGGGTCACAGTCTGATGCTGCTTCTTTGTGGGTGTAGCCTTCTCATAAAGAGGGCTCTAGGAATCTGTCCCTATCTGCCTCACCCACTTCTCTGCCTTCACCTTCCTGTTGGCAGACCCTGGTTGCAGCCAGAGTCCTGAAAATGGTACCACTGCCATTGGACTTTGCACGCACCAGCCTATGATCTCCCTGCATTCTGCGTCACTGCATGTGCCTACATGAGTCTGAAGAGGGACTAATGGACTAGCATCAGACTTAGGGACTTGAGTTAACCTGGACTGGGATATTTTCTTGATAAATAATTATTTCTTGATATAAAGCTCTTTCTTATACATATATGAATATCTCTAGATTTGTTTCTCTAGGTAACCCGGCCAGCACAAGAGGGTTAGGAAGAAAAAAAAAAGAGGGTTAAGAAATTTTCAGTTCACAGAAGACTTGAAGTACTTATTGGTGGAGATGAAAGACGGCAGTCTTCTATATAGTTTATACTTCAACATAAAGAAATTTAAAAATATTCATAACTCGACCAATAAGTAACATCATGATAGACAAGGAAAGGAAGTGATTTAAATGATTAAGAATTTATTTTTCTTGGATCTACAGTTCATGCCCACAGAAGCAGGAGTCAAACAATCAAATGATGTAGTGCAGGTGTCCCTGTGAGGACTGATGCAGGCCTACTCCAAGCCACAGAATTTTCATTCTCTGCAGATGCATGGGAAAAGAAGAACTGATGTCTTGGATTTATAATGCAGGTGAAAAATTTACTACGGACCGCTAAAACAAATGAGAGTTCTATCTTAGAAGAAATGCAACCAGAATCCTCCTTAGAATTGAGAAAGTTTGTTTCACAAACTTTGGGCCTTTAATCAGGAGGGACAAATTCCCAGAGAAGGGCGTCATGTTTGCAAAAGTAGAGGACCAGAAAAACAGAAGAAGACCCCCCAACAAGGTGGATTGCCACAGTGGCTTCAAACAGTGGGCTCCAACAAGCAATGTTTATGAGCATGGGTTAGGACGCGGCATATTTTCCTTCTTTTGCATATAGGGTTATCCTTAGTCAGAACAGCCTGCCATAGACATTTAATATAAGGAGGGTTTGCTTGGATGAAGAGAACATGGACATACTGTGAGTGTGTACAGGTCTACGCTTGTGTTTGCATTTGAGGTTATGCCCTTTTAAATATTTCTTCTTAGATGGGAGGAGAGAGTGATAAAGAATCCCCAGACATTAAATTGGACCACACTTGGATTTATCACAGGACTCAGCTGGATGGGTACAGGGTCCATCTAGACAGAGTAAGAGAATTTCCATGTGCTGGGTCACCCCCAGAGTCCAGAGTGAATTGTTAGACTGGGACCCAGGAAGCCTGTCTGCAGGAAAAAGGGATATAAAAGGAAGCTGTGAGAGGTGAAGAGCAGCTGGCATGGCTTCCCTCCCGGGGGGGTTTCCCCAGAGTCGGCTTCCATGCCTTCACAGACCAGTCCCAACTTACTCTGAGCTCTGGGTAAGGCTTTGGTCTTTGAGTGGCATTCTCTTCAAAGCTTGAATTGCCTCAAGTTGGTTTCAGTCATGGGCAGCCAAGGAGTATTTATTAATGTGGTAGTTACACAATTTCATGTCAACTAGATGAAGGAAGGGGTGGAGTCTAGTTTGTCAGTCAGGGCATCACCAGAAGTTGTCTCCTTGTGGGCATGACCTAATCATGAGGGTTCCGGGAACTTCCTTTTTTCTTCCCTGGATGTGGGACGCACACTCTCTGCCCTATACCTCCTATTGAAGAACCACATGGAACCATGCTCAATGCAGCCAGAGCCCCGGAGATGCATCCCCTGCCATTGGATCCATGGGGTTTTCCACCCACTGACCTGTGCTCTTCTTGCAGTCAGCATCGTTGCATGTGCTGTGAGAGTCAAAGAGGAATTTAAGCATGAGTATCAGACATACGGGCTAATATAGGACTTACTATGGACTGGAGTGGGACTGGGCTGGGATGTTTTCTTCATGTACAATTACTCTTTGATATAAAACTCTCTCTTACACACATTTGAGTGTCTCTGGATTTGTTTCTCTAGTCTACCCAGACGGACTCACACAATTCAGTTAAGGAGCTTGTGTTTCGCTGATTTGGATAAAATGTTCCACAGTTAGCAAATGCCGTTCATCTTTCCTTGCTTTTGTTCTTTATCACTCTCTCCTCCCATCTAAGAAGAAATATTTGAAAGGGTATAACCTCAAATCCAAACATAAGCATAGACCTGCACATACTCACAGCATGTCCACATTCTCTGCAAGCAAACCCTCCTTATAGTAAATGTCTATGACAGGCTGTTCCGACTAAGGGTAACCTTATATGCACAGCGACCCTCTAGGACCTGGTAGAACTACCCAGGAGAGTTACTTAGTCTGTCATTTTTACAGGAGCCAGTCAACAGGTCTGTTCTCCCTCCGAGGGATGGGTGAGTTGGAACCACTGGCCCATTTTGTCATCAAGTCTCCTTCATCTCTTTCTACTGGTGCCATGAAGAACCAGGATCTGGCCTTAGGAGTCACAGCTCTCAACCCACTAGTTTTGAAGCAGGTTGAACATGTCACGCAAATTCTCCTGACCTTATATAGTCCATGGGATTAGCAGAACCCGATTTCTGGGGCTAACATGTTCCACCCTGTTCCTTACATCGAGAGTTGCTGCATGAAGACATCGACCGAGTTTGTTAGTACTCCCCTTTTCTCTCTTCACCAGGACAAGTAAGCAAACCAAACGAAATGTCTAAATTACACTAAAGCTTAGGCTGAGTGGAAGAGACTTTAGATGTGTGCTCTTAACTGAGATGAGTGAGAAGAGGATCACATTTCTGGGTTAAAAGTAAATGTACTTCCCCAAAATTTAATGTCCTAAAAGCTGCAGTATTTCTTATTTTCAGACTGTTTTTAGACAAGGTCTTTTACAGAGTCTGTCTATAACTGGATTCCAACACATTAGGAAAGCCCAAGAGTAAAATATCCCCAAAGCTATACAACAAATCTGCTGGAGAACTGAAAATAAAGCCCAGGGAGTTTTACTGCCCACGGTATCGATAACAACTCTAGGGACCTGCAGGGACATCGGAGGAGGGGTCTGGAGCGTGGATTTTATTGAAAGATTTCTCCTTTGTGGGTGTTCCAAGTACAACTGCAGAAACAAAGCAGGTTCATACACATGGTGTGAAAATGATGCCTTATACGGAGAGTAGTCTAGCATCCACAGCATAATCTGAAGACATAATTCTGTTGGTAGGAACAGTGATAGGAATTTGGGGAGACCACACTTCTGTTCTGATTCCACCACTAATGAGCTGCTTAATTTGGGGCACATTTTCTCACTCCTCTGGACCGCAAAGCCCCAGCCTGTAAAATGAAAAGGTTGAGGTAAATAGTTTCTAATGTTTCCCTGAGCTCCGAAATTCTTGAAAACCTTCATTTTAGAGGCTTAAAAATGAAACAAAATGAGTCAGAACGACAGTTGTATTACTCTGTATTGAAATATTCAAAAGGTTGCAATTCATTGACTACTGTTTGAAAAAGCTCAAACAGTCACAAAAATATATTCGTTTGAAGAGAGAACAATGGAAGGGGTTTTTATTTGTTTGTAACTTTTTTTTCCCACACTACGTGGAAGCGGGAATAAAGATAAGGGAATTGTAAAAGACAAGCAATATTAGTCATTCTATGAATTTAATCAGGGGAAGATTAAAAAAATCAAGCATCTAAATATCACAAGTAGTATTCATAACCATAAGCTTTTAAACCACGGACAGTAGACATCAAATGTCATAGCATGAGGAATTAAATGGTCAAGAGTACAAGAGGGGTAAGGGAAGTCTAGGTTCTGAAAAGACAGTTTCATTACTCACAGGGAAGAATCTTCCAGGTAGGACCAACAACAGCTGATCTTCAGGAGGCGAGGAGAAAGGTGGAGAAAGTAGAAAGGACTATTACCTGGCAGAATGCATTTCAGCTTAGCAAAGACCCAAGCTCAAATATTAGTGTCTCCAGGATGGTCAGCAGCTAAGCAGAGGTTCCCCGGAAACTTGAAAAACATTTCTTAAAAAAGAAAGAAAGTCAAAACGAAATGCAACTGATATCAGGGAGGATACCGAAGTAGGAAGAAGCACAATTGCCTTAAAGAGATCAACAACCACAAAGCCACCCAAAGAGAAATTCAGATTCTACAGTCGTTTTGGCGATTGAAAAGTGTGCTGTGGGGAAATGTGCAACAAGAAAGGAAGGGGAGAGTCACTGGGTTTTTTTTAAGCCCAGTTTGGACTTCTAGATTTACTCAGTCACACTTTGCCATGTCTTAATTGTTTCTTGGGGTCATGGCTATGAAGGGAATCTACTGATGCAGCTGCTCTGCACTTCCTGATTTTTAGTAAGCGTCTTGAACCCAGTGATTTCTCTGAGAATCAGCCCAGCTGCTGAATGTTAGAGCTTCTTTCTTCTTCCTTCTCTCTCTTTCTCTCTCTCTCTCTCTCTCTCTTTCTTTTTGTTTTCCCTTCTGGTGAAGGGCAGATGAAATCAAGCCATGGGACTACTCTCCAGATTTTCACCACTGCCAACATTTTGTGGTTAAAGATCAGAAGAGTGCTCATTGATTATTGTTCTTTTTTTTTCTGTTGTAGGATGCGTTGTTGAACCTCTGATATGACGCTGTCTGTATTTAAGACTCCAGACAGGATACAGCAACCAATGGTGACACAAGCAATTCTCAGAAATAAAATGACAATGAGTTTTTGTAATAGGTTTTCAAGCCAAGGGACTACATTATGACTCTCAGGCCATAAAACTATGTTTCATAATCTGCCCGATCTGTTTGAGAGAGCTAAATCATTGCTTCCTTTAGCTCAGTCATAGACTGTTCAGTTTACACTCTGGTATTTATATAGCTGCAACAAAAACTATTTGCAACGGCACAAACTCCCCTTTGACCCACTAAGCGCTGTCCATAACAATTCTAGCTAATGAATATAGTCAAGGCTTTCACAGCAGAACAAGTATTATTCAAGACTTATGTTGAAGTCTGAGATAACTTTTGAATCACCTTTTCCAGTTGTAATATTCTTGATATGAGAATTACAATTTGTAGACTATGCATGAAGAGGGAATTAATTATCCCCCTTTTATTATCCCTTCCTTTGCATAATTTGTGCTTGTCCAATTTTAGAGGCTTCTGGGTATCATCTGGGAGGGTGTCATTGTGGAGGCTAAGACTCAATAGAGGGATGGTTGTTTTAAATGTCTAAACATTTTTTTCTTTTTTTCCCCCGCCCCCTGAACATTTCTAATAATTATTCCAATACACAGGATCCATGTGCGGTAGAGAGGTATAAACCTGATACTCATATAAGAAGTAGTATCCTACCACATACCAGTTGAACTGGGAGCATAAGTATCATTATGGATAATAATAATACCAAACCCATTGCCATGGAATCCATTCAGACTCAGAGAGAGAACAGAGCAGAACTGCTCTTTGTGAACCAGTCTCCGCTGTGGCCTGCTGAGAGGCTTGTGGATTTGAACCACTGACTTTGTAGGTAGCAGTCCAATGCTTAACCCACTGGACCACCGGAGATGCTGTACCATAGTAGGAGGAATCAATATTATATCTATTAGGATGAACACATTCTTGTATGGCAATGAAAGCGTTTGTGCCAGGCAGGCTGATAGAGCTTGGAAGAGAACACCCTGACTAGCATAGCCAGCAAAGTCTCAATACCAGGGCCTCGTCCTGATTGACGCGGCTTGTACAGAGCGTGGGTAAGGGGCCCAGAAGAAGCATTTTGTTGATGTCAGGTCAAAGTCCAATTTTTGCCAGATTGAAGTTAAGGATCTTGTGATGTGGGGTGACCTAAGTATAAGAAAACAGTTTTCCTCCTTAAATATTTAAAGTTATTTAAAGGTAGTTATTCCATCTTGTCCAGAGTCAAGGGGTTACTGCATCAGCAATTCATTAAATGCAGAGAAGTAGCCATGGGCTGGTCAAAACATATGCAAAAGCTTTGTCTTCCTGTAGGGGCAGTTAGCTACCACTGAGTTCGTTCTGACTCCTGGAGACCTTACATATAATAGAGGGACGTGTTCCCTGGTTGGGCACCTCTTCACAATCCTTGCTTGAGATGTTTGTGTCCATTGTCGTGACCACTGTGTCCACTCATCTTTTGTTTCTTTGTCTAAAACTGGCCTTGTGAGTTACGATTCAATTTTACTCTTCCTCCTTTTAGAACCACTCAGAGCAGCGTTAGGTCTGATGAGTAAGGGATACGAAACCATTCTTGTGAGATTTTCCTTGGTTTTCGTTGTCTCCCTACTTCACCAAACATGATGTCCTTTTATAGGGATTTTTTTTTCTGATAATGTGCCCAAAGCAAGCAAGATGAAGCTTTATCATGCTTGATTCTCAGGAGTATTCCAGCTCTATATCTTCCATGACTCACTTGTTTATTCTTATGGCAAGAAGCAGACGAATCAAAATCAGAATCAGAAGAACAGCAGCAGCCACCACAAGAAAAACTCATGGCCAAGAAGTCAATGAGACGCAGAGTGAACCTGATGTGGGGTTTCTGAGACTGGTCATCTTTACAGAAAGCCTAATTTTTCTTCCTTTGATTGGATATTGGGTTTGGACTTCAGACCCAAGGTTATCAAACAGTATCAACAGACTCCCTCGTCTTCTAGCAGTCCACAATGCATATGAGAGTCTTTGTCAACATGACTCTTCACATCCATAAACTCTGTCTTCCTGTTTTATTATCCAGTTCTACTGTGTCTCTGAGGTGAGGGAAAATACAATGGCTTGGGTCGGGCACACTTTAGTTTTCTGCATGACAGCTTATGCTTTAACCCTGTAAAGACATTTTCTGGAGCAGATTTTCCCAATCTAAGACCTTATTTGTGTTTCTGATGGAGTCATTTCTTGTTGAATACTTTTTCCATTTATCATGATGCTGCGTATCGATCCACTTATAAGAATTTCCATTTTCTTTATGTTAAGATGTAACCTAGTCTTTTGTCTTCAGGTTGTCTTAATTTTGGGCGAGCAAGGTGTGTCATCTGCGTATCACAAGTTGTCAGTGATACTTACTTTAATCCCGATGCCACATTCTTTCTCAAATAGTCAAACCTCTGGGATCATTTTCAACAGACTGAGTGAACAGGTGAAGGTAAAAAGGACCCAACCCCCCTGAAATCTTTTCCAGAACAACAGGCCAGAAGTGAGAGGATGAATATAGATGTTAAAGTAGTGTCGTAGGCAACATTTTATTATAGGTTGAAAGGATTGAGAAGGGTGTCAAAGATTTAGAAAATTAGTCTTGTTCTATCTTCTTAGGTGGAAGCAGTCCATCGATGAAGTTGGTAACTTATGTAGGATTCCTAAAAAGGTTTAAGGACTCAGATGGAATTAATTTTCAATAGTCAAGAGCAAGTGTAAACTGTAAACTGGAAAATAAAAATCCAAGAATCAACACTTTGGTGTTTTTCTGTTGTGCTATTTATTAACAATGTTGCATCAGGCACTTTCTGTTACAGGTTAAGGTCAGTTTTTCTATGACATATTTTCCAGAAGACTAAATCTCCAGTTAGAAGCTGGATGTATTGGAAAGTCACTTCTTACCTGATAATATTAAATCTGGAACTGTCATATGAACCCCTTGCATTAATTAATTTTATCTGCTTATAACAGGATAGAAGTTAAAATTTGGAGAATCCCACATAGCTGAGCATCCTGCTATTAATCCATAAAGAGATTTGCATGTGGATTTCAGATGAAGCCTTCATGATACCTTGAGTTAGGCACTGAGTTGCTAACCACAAGGTTGATGGTTCAAATACACCAGTCACTCTACTGAAGAAAGATGAGGCTGTGTGCTCCCATAAAGATTTATAGTCCCAGAAACCCTATATAGCAGTGATTCCTTATAAAGAACTAGTGGGTCGCAACCCCTTTGGGGTCAAATGCTCCTTTCACAGGGGTTGCCCAGTCAATAACAGTAGTAAAATTACAGTTATGAAGTCACAACCCAAAATAACGTTATGGTCGGGAGGTCACCACCACATGAGGAGCTCCTGTATGAGGAAGGTGGAGAACCACTCTGTAGAGGAGCACAATGAGTTGGAAGAGACTCGGTGGCAGTAGGTGTGTTGCTGTTATTATTTTTCAGTGAGTATCAGAGAGGGTTAATTTTATAGACTGAAAAGCTAATGGTACTACTTTAGATCACGGAGTTCAAGGGTTTCTGGGAGTTTTACTGATTTTAATTTAGAATTCCATTACTTCCCTCAATATGTTTCTAAAGATTGCAGATGATAAATGCAGCGAGGCTTCTGAGTAAAAGGCAAAAAATTTACGGCAGTCTTTAATAACAATACTAGTAAAATCAATGTCCTTGTTGTGAGAGCCAGAGCTTTCTTAGAAGTTAAAGAGCCAGCCTTGATTGAGAACGAGTAGACAACAGTGCTTATGTGCTGGGTTGCAAGCTGCAAGGCCAGCAGTTCGAAACCACCTGCTGCTCCTCAGGAGAAAGCTGGGGCTCTCTGCCCCTGTGAACAGATGCAGTCTCAGAAACTCGCAGGGGCCATGCTGCCTGCCCGACAGGGCTGCTGAGAGTCAGCGTGGCTGGATGGCGCTGAGATTGTTTGTTTTTTAAGGTAGGAGATATGTGCATAACGTCTAATTGTAAGTATTCAAAGGGCCCTCGAAATTTGATTCTTGTCCAAATTTTGTTTGTGTTTCAAAACTTTGTCATTGGCAGGTAGGATATATTTTAGAAAGAGTCTTGGCTGATACTCTTGCCAATTTACTTTTTCTCCTATGTATAATATCATGAAGCGTTGTTGCTAAACTTCATTCGAAATTCGTGACATTAGCTGTGGACGAGAGTCCCGACAGTACCGGCGTTGAGCACCAGGCGGTTAACTGAAAAGTTCGTGGTTCAAATCCGCCATCTGCTTCTCAAGTGGAAGATGGGAAGATGTGAAAGTCTGCTTCTGTAACACTGCACAGTCTTGGAAACCTACGAGGCAGGAGTCCTTTGCGTCAGAATTGACTTGAGGGCAGTAGGTCAGAAGTTGGCAATCCTGAGAGTATCAGATATTGTCTCTTGACAACATCCCTAAAATCAGAAGAAACAACCCAATGCCATTGTGTTAATTCCAACTCATCACAAACTATGGGATTTCCAAAGTTGTAAATCTTTACATCCTCCTTTTGCAAAGTGGCTAGTGGGTTTGAACCCTCGACCTTGCTGTTATAAATCCAACGCTTACCCCACAGCACCATCGGGACACCTTTTTGCAAAATAAGCATCCTGATTTGGTCCAATCCCCTTTTTAGAAAATGAGGAGCTTGTCTTTGGCTATTTACTAACAGCTTGAATTTCCCCAAACATTTCTTTTCTGTGTGATTACAGAAACAATTATCTTGACGGATGTTGCCTTTTCTAACATGAAAAAATTCTCACTGCTTACGATATGAAAAAGTAATAACAATTTGTAAATTATTAAGAGGGAGGGGGGAGGGAAGGGAAATATGGGGAGCTGGTACTGGGGGCCTAAGTGGAGGGAGGATGTTTTGAGAGTGATGATGGCAACAAGTGTGCAAATGTGGCCTGCATACAATTGATGTATGTATGGATCGTGAGGGGAGGTGTATGAGCCCCCAATAAAATGATTTATTTTTTAAAAAAGGAGGGGGAGAGCCCTTATACCAAGGGCTCAAGAAGAAAAAATTTGGAAATGAATTGGCAACATGTGTGCAAATGTGCTTGATGTAAATAATGTATTGAATGTTATAAGAGCTGTAAGAGCCCCCAATAAAATCATTAAAATAAAAAAAGTCCTCACTGCCACTGAGTTAATTCTGACTCAGTATTGTGAGGACAGGGCAGAACTGTCTTTATGAGTTTCTAAGATTGTGACTTTTTATTAGTTTTATTATTATTACTATTATTAAAAGATCATTTTATTGAGGGCTCTTATAGCTCTTATAACAACCCATACATTAATTGTAGCAAGCATGTTTGTACATATGCTGCCATCATTATTTTTTAAACATTTACTTCATGTTGAGCCCTCAGTATGATCTCTTTTTTTCTTCTCTCCCCTTCTTCCTTATGACTCCTTGGTAAATCATAAGTTATTATTATTTTCGTATCTTACAATGACTGCTATCTCCCTTCCTCCATGGTTTCTGTAGTTTGTCCCCGTGTGTGTGTGGTTATGGGTCAATAATTTTGATCAGCTTCTTCTTCTTCTCCACCTCTCCCCATCATCCTACCTTCCTGGTATTGCTACTCCCATTTCTGTTCCTGGATTACATGTGTGTATAAGAAAGAGCTTTATTATTCAATTGCAAGAGCAATTGCATAGTGAGAAAATGTCTCAGCCCAGTTCAGATCAAGCCCATAAGTCTGATATTATCCCACATGCCTGATAACAATTTATAAAGTTCTCTTTGTAATCATGAAACACATGCAAGGACGCCAAATGCGGGAAGATCACAGGCCAGTGGTGGGAAGTCTTGTGGATCCAGTGGTGTTGTTAGTGTCTCCATGCGGCAGAGGTCTCCGTGTGGCTTCCCCAGCTCTGAAGTTCTAGCTGCTGCTATTCTGTCTCCACGTGGCTCCTCCAGCTTCAAGGACACAGGCTATGTCAACATAGCATCCTGTGTCTTTTCAGTAGAGTGTCTCTCAGGGAGTGAACGGAAAGAGAATGTCTCCCACCTCCAGTGAAGAAATACAGCAGTTCCCATAATCCTCAGGAACAGGCCAGGCCCACACAGAGGCCTCATTGGCTCTCACCTGATTGACAGGCTGGACCCCACTCCTTTCACTCTTAATCCTCTCAAAAGGACAAACGAGCCGTATAACTTTCCCATGGCAGGGAATGAGGAAGCCTCAAGGAACCAGAGGAATATTGTGTGTTTTATCCGTGCTACACTGGGTCCTGGTCGACTCATCCCTTCCTTGTGACCCTTCTGTGAGGGAATGTCCCCTTGTCTACAGATGGGTTTTGGACTGTGACATCCTCACAGGAGCAGAACCCCTGTCTTTCTCCTGAAGAGTGGCTAGTGCTTTTGCACCAGGGACCTGGTGAGCAGCCCAGAGCACAACCGCGATAGCATCATTCATGATGAAGATTATGATCTTTTCATCTTGAATGACCTTCCACTTTATCATAACTATGCTCTTAGATAAAATCAAAGCACCTAAAAGTTTGTTGTCTTTCAGGTTTTATAGAGGATTTTGTCTAGATAGAAAAGCACTTCATTGCCTTGGATTACCCCTAAATCATACCTTTGATGAATATAGGCATATCTTGTCTTATTGTGTTTCACGTTGCAGAGACCGCATTTGTCTTTGTTTAACAAATGGAAGTCTGTGGCCACCATGTCCACCCAAGTCCATCATTGCCATTTTCCCAACAGCATGTGCTCACTTTCATGTTTATGGGTCTTACTTGGGTCTTCCTGGGTCTTCTTACACTATTTCAAAATTTCTCATAACGTTTCACACGTTTAACAAACTGCAGCATAGTGTTAACATAAACTCTTTTCCAAAATCATTTTATTTGGGGCTCGTAGTACAACTCTTATCATAATCCATCCATCCCTCCAGTAAACATAGCTTTTATGTGCACTGGGAAACCAAACAGTCCGTGTGAGGTGTTTTAGTGTGACATTCACTTTATTATGCTTGCCTGTAGCCAAGCCCTCAGTCTCTCTGAGGTATGACTGTACACATATTTGTTCTTTTATTCTCCAGGTGGCAGGCCTGGAGGAGGGCACACATACAGCCATCTGAGTTCACTTGATTTTTACAAGTAGTTTCTATTCCGAAGGTGAATTCAGATTTGTGGTAACATAATCCACTGACTAATTTGAAGTTTCTGTTTTGTTTAATGTAATTTTAAGCACATTTATTGGCATAGCATTCACACATCATACAATTTCATAGCTCAGTCACATCTAGAAGAGCGGTACTGCCTGTGTGATCCTGAGGTGTTCATGGGAGCAGGTTATCAGGTATCAAAAGATCCCAAACAAACAATCATATTGATGTGAAAGAGGGGCATTAGAGTAGAGACCCAATTCCATCTATAATTGATTGGACACCTCTTTCCCTCCACCCCACAGAGGGGTTATAAGGAAGGGAGGTTTCAACCAGGGTGCAATATAGCATAAGGTGGCCAGATGTCCCGCTTTTCAATAATTTAACAACATCCTGTGGTGTTTTAAAATTAATATAAATATATTGCAATATTATTTTTGCATTCTATGAAAATTTTTGTTGCTCCATATAGACCAAAATTTTAATCAAGATCTACCCCCTCCCTGTCCGCCCCCAGTCAATGGTGTCCCGCTTAAAATCTGGTCACTTTAGTAGAGCACCAATGAAACACATCATTCCTCTGATTCCTGAATGCTTCCTCCTCTCTACTATCATGACCCAGTCTTACCTTACTAGTCCAGATAGACTGGAGATCACACATTGGTACAGGTAAGAGCTTTCAACACATGGAATTCAGGACAGATAAACCCCTGAGGAACAGCAGTGGAAGCAGCACTATCATGAGGGTAAGGGGATGGTGGGGGCAGGAGGAAGGGGAAGGAGGAGAAAGGGGAAACCTATCACAAGGTTGGGTATACAGCACCCCCAGGGGGATGGATAACAGAAATGTGGGTGAAGGGAAACAATGGACAGTGTAAGATATGAAAAAAATGGTAGTATATAACTGATCAAGAATTCAGGAGGGTGGGAGGGGAAAAAGAGAGGAGCTGATAACAACAGCTCCAGTAAAAAGAAATTGTTTTGGAAATGTTGATGGCAACATATGTACAAGTGTGCTTAATACTGTTGAATGATGGATTGTTATAAGATTTGTAAGAGCTTCCCAATAGGATGATTAATATTTTTATAAAAGAATCACTGCAATCATTTTTAAAACATTTCCTTCATTCTTGTCTTCAGTATTAGCTTCTCGTTTCCTCCCAACCTCCCCTGCCACACACCCAAGGAACAATTCATCCAATTGATCTCTTTCTAGATTTACCTATCCTGGATTTCATAAACATAAAAATATTTTTAAAATATGAACAATAATAAAGTAACATAAAGGAAAACCTCCATCGAGACAAAAATATTAAAAAATATTTAAAATGAGGATAAATTTTAAATTAGTCAAAAGAGAGATCAAATGATAACGTGTCAAATTTTAACCTAACTACCTCTGCAATAATCCCCTTTCCAATGTATTGCCATCCGATCCCATTCTGCATGACAGAAAGGCTGATCAGTCACATCCTTGGTGTGCAGTCAGGAGATTCACCAGAGGCTTAATCCACATCTATGTCCCTTCACTTTTTTTTTTTAACTGAAACAACTTTAAGGTTGGTCAAAAAGGAGATCAAATGATAAGAGATTACATTTTAACCTGTGCCTGCCACAATCACCTTTATACTGCTGTCTGTCTGATAAAAATGCTACTCACATTCAGTCACTATGATCAGTGGGAATTCATTGGAAAATTAACCTACCATATTTTTCAGACCATAAGATGCGCCTGACCATAAGACACCCCCAATTTCTAGAGCAGGAAAACAAGAAGAAAATGTTCTGAGCCGAATAGTACCAGTATACTAAAATGTTCTGAGGTACCACATCTTCAGACCATAAGACACAGCCTCATTACCCACCTCACCACTTTTATGTGGACCCTGCAAATGGATTTTGGCGTCCATTATCATCCATAGGTTCTTCAAAACCAGGTATTCACAATTTAAGCTCTGACACCTTTCCCTCCTTTGGATTCGGATTTTATTATTTATAATCCTTGGATCACACAGGCTGGTATGTCTCTTCCAGGTGGACTTAGTTGATGCCTCACTTAGATGGCTGCTTCTTTGAAGACAAGCCTTTAAGAGCTCAAACACTATTCCTTTGTATAGCTGAACACCTTCTAATTTCTATACCACCCTTTGTTTGGTACCTATATCTTCAACGATCCCTTCATGAGGATGAGCATCAAGCGGGTTCATGTCATGAGAACTAATTGTTCTTGGATTGGAGCTAGAACTAAGTGGGAGCTCCCAATCCATTTATAGATCCATGGTTCACATATGTCTCTGATTCACCTTAGAGACATCATTTCCATTTTATATTAGAGAACATGATCGATCATCCTCCTGGGGAATCACTTTCTGTTTTTACACAGGAGTGAAACAATAAAGTTAGGTCTGAGGTGTCATCCATCCATGACATTCAAACCTTAGTGTGGTTAGTTACATTATTAGTCGAGTTTTAGCCCAGCTGATTCCAACTAATGGTGGGTGAGAAAACTGAAGACGACTGGTCAAGAAATGCTGAATGAATCTTGTTAGTAAGAGACGACGCCATGGGGATGGAGACTCTAGAATTTTGTTACTTGAGATTTTCATAAGCTTTGCTGCTGCAGCTCGACTTGCAGACAGAATGAAGGAACCTTAGCCACTGGATTTAATGAATGTTTGGAAGAAGCCATGGACCTCTGAGGACTTCTGATTAATTGAATCAGTACTCCTAGGGTTGGTACAGATTCTCCACGGACAACAGGAGATGATAGTAATCTGCAGAGGTTGGGACTATTCATTTAACTTCACTTGGAAGCTTCAGAGTTGTTTTGTAAAATTGGTCTTGGAAAAGTCTGAGAAGTTTATCATTTTTTGCATAGGAAAAGATTCGTCTTTCTGTGAGACCTGAAACCACAAAGTCTTTGTTGCTACAGAATTGTAATTTCTCTTTGCTTCATGCGCTTTCTGAGCTAGATCTTTATTAACTATACAGATATGATCTTAGTGATTTGTTACCCATTTAACAGAATAAAATATCATCTACATACTGTGTTAAAATAGAATTGCAAGGATATGGCAAATACCTAAGATCACAATTAATAATTGGAGTGAAATAAGAAGAGAAATTCAGTAAATCTATGGGATTAACAATCCAGGTAAATCTTTTTTTTTCAATTGGAGGATAAATGCAAAGTGAGGGCCTGGATTTAATGTAGGCATTAAAGAAGACAGAGCATAAGTCTATCACAGTGAAATAGGTTCCTTCAGATTGCATTCAAGGCAAAATAGAATTGGGGTGAAGGAACTTTGCGAGATGATGAATCATGATTTCATTTATTAATGACTCTACCAAACACACACCAAAACAAACCAAAAAACTCACCACCATGGAGGGAATGCTGACTCAGAGTGACCCTCCAGGACAGTGTAGAACTGCCCCCTGTGAATTTCTGAGACTGTTGCTCTTTAGGGGCTTTCTCCTGAGAAGCAAGCAGCTAGTGGTTTTGAACTACTGACTTTATGGTTAGCAGCCCATTAGACCACCAGGGCTCCTTATGGCTCTACAATCTTGCCCAAATCAATACCTATCCTCATATGGCTTTTTAACAGGCAACACTGGAATATTCCAAGGACTAGGGTAAAAAATAATGAGTCTAATTTATAAAGGTATCCCATCATGAATCTTAACTCTCTCTTAACTCCAGACTTGCAAGAATACTGAGCAAATGCAAAAGTGGGTTTAGCAGAGTTGTCAGTTTCTACTTTGGTGGGATAGATCCATATCAGAAGGGCTGTTGTCCCAGGGAGAACTGGATTCCTCGTTTAAATGCTCAAGTTGGAATTGAATCAACTTTTTAGGGATAGACCTCTTGCTCTTGGTCCCATATCGAACTTGAGTTGGAAGAGGCAAGTCAGGTCTCAAAATGGAGGCAAAACCAAGAGGGTCATGACCCAAGGAAACCAGAGTGTTTGCAAAATTTGCTTACCAGTGGTTTGAGCTTTGAAACGACAGATGATAACTTAAGAGAACATTTTGAGAAATGGGGATCACGCACAGATTGTATGGTGATGAGAGGCTTCCCAAACAAAATGTCTAGGGACTTTGATTTTGTGGCTTATTCTTGTGTTGAAGAGGTGGGTGCAGCAATGTGTACCCAGGCACACAAGGTTGGTGGGCGAGCAGAAGAACCAGAGAGCTGTTTTGAGGGAGGATTCTGTAAAGCCTGGTGCCAGTCAACAGTGAAGAAAATAGTTGTTGGCATTAAAGAAGATATAGAAGAATATAATTTATGAGACTACCTTGAGAAGTATGACAAGATCAGCCCAGAGAAGTCTTGGAGGGCAGGCAATGTGGAGGAAAAAAGAGGATTGTGTAACTTGCTTTTTTGTTTGTTTGTTTATATTTTTGATGATCATGATACAATTATGATGAAATTGTCGCTCAGAAATACCACACTCTTATGGACATAATTGTGACATGAAAAGGGTCCTTTCAAAACAAGAGATACAATCTGCAGGACCACAGAGAGGTCCTAGAGATGGACCTATCAACTTGATGTGTTGCGGAGGGAACTTTGGCCACTGTGGGAACTTTGGTGGAGGAAGACGCTAAGGTGGTGGAGGTGGTGGCAGCAGAGGGAGTTGTGAAGGAAGTGATGCTGGGCATAATGGGCTTTGGTGGTGATGGTGGCAACTACGTCTTGATCCTGCTTACAGTAGTAGAAGGGATTATGATGGTGGTGGTGGTGGTGGTGGATCAGACTATGGAAATAAGGTGGGGGAGAATGGTGGTGGTGGTGGAGGATATGATGGTTCCAATGAAGGAGCAAGTTTTGATGGTGCTAACTTTAATGGTGGTGGGAATTAGATTGATTTTTGGAAGCCATAATGGGCAACGGCAATCAAATTATGGATTCATGGAAGGGGATAGTTTTGGCGGAAGAAGCTCAGCAGTCCTTATGGTGGTAGTTATAGATCCGCTGGTGGAGGTGGTGATATGGTAGCAGAGGGTCTAAATATTCAGCAGAAAGGGGCTACAGTGCTTAGCAGGAGAGAGAAAGAGAGAGAGAGAGAGAGAGAAGAGCTGTAGAGGAAGCTGCAGGTTCGAGGAACTGTAAAACACTGTCACCGGAGGAATGATGGTCCACAGTCCAAAAAAGTTCCCGCAGCTTAAAAAGGAAATGCTTCTTGTTCAAGAAGGTCATGCATAGACTACAAAACTTGGGACTATCAAAGAATGCAAGGGAGTGTCAATCCGATGTATATTCCTGAGGTCTTTTATCTGGTGTTTCCGTTTGCTTTTCATTACATCAGGTAAATTATATTTCCCTGTGAATTGTGGTCATGGTACCAGGAATAAAAGATCCAGGGGTTTTAATCTTTTCATTATTTGTCTACATAGTTCAGGTTTTCTACACTTTAGTACAGAAACTTTAGCAGACTGCGGTTTTGAAGGCATTGGCTTATAAGTTAACAAAGAAGATCATTTAAAATGACTGTTTTGTATGAATTCTGCCAAAGCTGATGTAAAGAAACACCTTGATGGTTTGCAGTTTAAGGGGAATCTATTCTTCCATTTCCAAAACATGATACAAACGGGTGCTGAGACGTGGAGAGGAGAGAGAGCTATGCGTTTGCCATGTGTATTTTAGATAACAATTAGGACAGGATATCTCCATTTGTATACTTGTGTATTTTAATAGCATTATGATTGATCTTCAATGAAAAAAAATCTCAAAGTTCCTTTGCTTTTTCATGTGCGTTTTCTATGAAAATGCATTCAGATGTGACTTTAGTGTGTTAGCTTTGCTAAGAGTCCTAGCTGTGGTTAGAAAATAATACATTTGGGCTGAGCCCCGGTGGAGTAGTGGTTGAGTGTGGGGCTGCGGCGGTTGTGGAGTTGGCGGTTCAAATCCAGCAGCAGCTCTCCAGGAGCAAGGCTGGACCTCCTACTCCCACCAGAGGGCAGTGATGCCCCCCCCAAAAAAAACTTAAAAAACTTAAGAAAATAACACATTTACTTCAGTCACATGCAAATTGCTGTCGGAATTTTATTTGAATGTGACTGCTGCCCTTTGCTTAAATTCTGGAATGAGTGGTGGATATTATACCCTTTCTTCCTACTGAAGAACCATTCTTTTTTTTTTTTAAAGAACCATTCTTAAATAAACTTCAAAACATAAACCAGAAAGCCTGCTGTACCTGAGCTAATTTTCAGCTACTAAAAAAAAAAATTCTTTTTGAAGCACCAGAGTCAAACCTAATCCTCAGTTCTTCTCCTTTGTTTACTTAAAAAAATTGATATAAGCTCTCAGAACAAGAGAATACATATCATGCATCGTCGAACTTTTCAAAAAAATTTTTTTAGGGATAGACAAAATGACATACAAGTGTACTTACTGCTAAAAGATAGTTGCACATGAGCGTCTTCAAGCGTTTCTAGCCCTAATCCATTCGAGAAATTTTTGGATTGGAAGTTCCATTTACATAAAAGATCTCTCTCAATAAAATGCATGGCTATCACCACACAGAGAAGACATGCATAGTCACTAACGAGTTGCCAGAGAGTTACACGTACAGGGTGGGTGACGGGAAGAGTCTGAGGACTGTTTGAAATTCCTACCACCCAAATAAT
The DNA here is from genome assembly GCA_004026705.1 of Nesogale talazaci. Lineage (NCBI taxonomy): Eukaryota > Metazoa > Chordata > Mammalia > Afrosoricida > Tenrecidae > Nesogale > Nesogale talazaci. The sequence continues at coordinate 55,173 of PVJH01012678.1, forward strand.
TTAATGCCTCTGAAGAAAATGGGTAGAAATCATGGTAGGATTTATAGTGGAGGGAGTGGCCCCTATAACTATCAGAAAGACTTGTTTGGGGCTCTTTCTTTGGTTACAGAGAATTCTCCTTGTTGGTTTATGAAGATCATTGGAAACTGAGCACTTCAGTCCACTTGGAGTCAATCCTGTTTTCCTGCGTGGAATGACTGTCTCTTTTCCATTAACATGCATTTATCTTTCTAGTGTCCCTCCTCCACCACCCATCATTTTACAGAATCGGTAAATATCTTTGTGGAGGGAAAAGTCCTTATTGTTTCTTAAGGGGAAAGAAGATTGATTTAATTGCTTTTGTTGTGATGCAATGTGCTTCACTTTTTATTTGTATCTAAAGCTTCTTCTAAATGCTCCACCAAATGTACCTAGCTTTTCACCATTAATATAATGCTAACTGGAGGATTTTATGGATGCTCTTTATCAAGATGAGATAATTTCCCTCTATTCCTAACGTACTAAGAGGTTTAAAAATAAATCTTGTGTGAGTGTCAGACCCTCTTCATTAACTGAGGTCATATGTATACCTGCTTTATATACATATGTATAATGTATACACACATTACACATATGTATATTGCCCTTTTTTCATTAACTGAGGTCATATGTATACCTGCTTTCAAGCCATTGGGGCTATATATGAGGATAAATGAAAGACCGTTGCTACAAAAGTCACAGAAACATTTCTTAAACAAAAATGTAAAAGTATGAAGCCATTACTCCTTGAAATATCCTCTATCTCAGGCTATAAGCTTCTGAAGGCAGTGTTTCTGTCTCTCTAACTCTGCCTGGAAGGAATTCCAAATTCTCCAATGCATACCACAGAGAAGTGACAGTTTGGGCATTTCCAAGTATCTCAAGTCGTGTTTCTTTTTAATATTCTTTGATCTTTGGGAATAACAAGAAGTCTGATGGGGAAAGCACAGGGCTTTTGAATAGATGAAGTAAGGTTTCTCTGTGAAATCTTCCCTGTGAAATCAAGTGGTCCTTGCTACTCTCAAGGAATGAGCGGATGCAGGGCTGTGATAGTATATATATATATATATATATATATATATATATATATATATATATATGTATTTGTACAACTCTCCTGATCTTTTCCTCACCAAAATAATTTTCATGAAACTTCTTTCAAATAAGCTTCCGTGATCACCAGTGTTTGGGGGGAGACTATCAAGATTATGCTTTTAGAATCTTGCTAGCTAACATGACCTTCTGGGCGTGACTTCTCTGTGGTGAACTGGGCCAGCAGCTGCCCTCTCAAGTGTCAATCAAACCTCTTTTTTGAAGGCTTTTTAACAAGACTAAGAGGAGTGCATTGCTGGGAGACCTTGTCGGGAACAACTCGCTGATCACAGAGACAAGTTGAAACATGTGCTGCTTGTCGTGCTCTCCTTCATGTGTGACTGAGAATCCTCGTAGCAACACTTTGGGACTTATCTTCAGATATCTAGGAGTGGAATTGATAATATTGTGATTCCATGCTTATCTTTGTAAGGAATCACCAAACCATTTTCCAACAACAACTGCCCCAGGTTTTCATTCACAGCAGTAACACGGGAAGGTTCTCCACATCCTTGATAACACTCATTACTGTCCATCTTTTTTGTATTATGTCCATCTTCATGTACCTCAAAGTGGTTGTAAATGTCCTCTGGAGGTGAAAACAATTTGGGTTTGCTTATCTACCAGCCTAATGATTGGAGGTTTAAAACCCCCCAGCTGCTCTTCAGAGGAAAGGCTTAGTGACCTGTTTGCACCCAGCAGATCAGCTCCCTGTGGAGCAGGCAGTTGTACTCTGTACCATGCAGGCCACCGGGAATGGGACTTAATGGCAACAGCCCAGCCAAACCAACTGGTATAAAATGTCATCTCCTTGAGGTTTCACTGTTCACTTCCCGAAGTCAGACACTGGAAAAGGAGGATCAAAGAAGAACTGGTGCTTTTAAATTATGGTGTTGACATAGAATAAGGACTATCCAGCAGGTTACCAAAACAATAAGTGAATCTGCCCGGCAGGAAGTTCAGCCAAAATACTTCTTAGAAGCAAGATTTTGTTTTGGCGTCCTTTGAACCCATCATGGAGAAGAACACCTGCTGTTGCCGTTAGATGACATTCAGTGGGTTCCTACCTACAGAGCCCAACGGAATAAAGCACTGCCCTGCCCTGCACATCCTTGCAACTTTCCCTAAAGAGTCGCCAGGATTAGAAATCACATTGATGACAGCGTGTATTTGAGGGTTTCTAGGTCAGGCTAAGCCCTAGAGGGACAGCTCAGACTAGGAGCTTCGGGGGTGCTCATATGCTTGTTGGGTGGCATGTTTCCATTCCTAGTGGGGCCTCCTGTTGGAGAGAGAAGAACCACCAGCCCAGCAGGGAAGGAAGGAGGGCACCTCCTTGGAAGGATGCCCCTCGTTGTGGCAGGACCCTCCTTGGCAGGAGTGCCCACAGTGCCATCCTTGGTGCAGTGGGAGAGTATCAGGTTCAGGGTGAATGGAAACTTGTTGTATGTTCAGTTGGTGCTAGCAGGGTCAGTACCAATCCCTCTTGCCTGAGCTGCCAGACTTAGTTAGTGTGCTTTGAGGGACTTCTATTTGAGTTGGGGATGAAAGGCGGCTACTTGAGTTGCTCAACTGGGGAAGATGCCAGGCCTGGCTTTCCATCACCTGTTGGGTAGGCCAGGGACAAAAGCTTTTCTCTAGTCCTAGGTTCTCTACCAACTTCTTGTTCTTTCCACTTTTGAGAGTTCTCTTTCAGTTAACTTTTTTGCATTGCTTCCAGGGTTTATCATTGTACATAGGTGCGGTGGCAGGGTGGCAGGGGGTGGGGGTGGGAGGGAGATGTACAGTATCGTGTCCGAACCAAAAGACTATTGCAACTTGATTTTATCAAGCTAGGTAAAATGGAAGGCCTCCAAGAAATGTATATTATGCTACAAGAAAGGGCAACTTTAAGTCCAAAGCCTGATAAGAGGGAATTATTGTCATTAAGAATGAATGCACATTAACTAGAAACACTGCAGACTCCCACCATCCCACACATCGGTCCATTAATGCTGCTCCCTAATGCACGAAATGAAACTTCAAATGCATGACATAAATAGCACAGGAATGATAAGATGTGTTTTGCACACATCTATTCGCGCACAAAGTCTTGGTTCTGAGCTTCAAGGAATCCTGGAAACACACCGACACAGGGGGGCATTGCTGCCTCTCTGAAAGCCCTACCCTCAGTCCTTTTCTCAGAACAGAGCAGTCCAGGGGAGAGATCACTGGTATGAGAGTTCTCGAGAAGCCACACTAAAAGAAAATAAAGTTAAGAAGAGCCAGATGGGTTCCCTTAAAAATAACAGTAGAATGTATGCATTCATGAGACTTGTTACAGAAAATTTGCCTTGTGTATTTTTCAAAAGTTTTCTTGGCATCTGATTCACATAGCAGACAATTCAATAGTTTAACCACATCGAGAAGCTCGCCATCACAGCCAGTTTTAGAACATTTTCTTCATCACTATTGGGTTCCCATTCCCCGCCCCCCAACTCCCCTCGACCATACCCACCAATGAACCATGAATCCAGCCTCTGTCGCTATAGATTTACCCATGCTCTATTTCATATGCAGGAAGACAGTAAAAACAAAAACTAGCAACAGTAACAAAGTGAAACAGATATCAACCTTCACAGACAAGAAAAAGGAAAACCTACAGCAAATGTAAATGGCTCATAAGGGAGAGCAAATGACAGGGTGCTAACTTTTAACCTCACTGCGTCTGCAACCCTCCACGTTCCAGTGCTGCCTTCTGCATGAGAGCATGGCTGTCCACATTTCTGGTCCGTGGTCAGAGAGGATTCATCAGGGTTTTGAACAACAAAGTGCTGCAGAGTGTCGGTTTTGCTCACAGCACATCTGAGTTGTGGTTAGGCACAGTTCAAGGTTTCGGTAGTCACCTGGGAGAACAACCTGGCTCCAGCAGATAGCAGAGTCTCTTGCTTGTTCCTCTTCTCCTCTTGCTTCCAAGCATTTCACATAATTTGCTCTCTTCCCCGGAAAGTGTCTGCCAATTTGCTGCCCGCACCATGGAGGATAAGTTAGAGTTCAAGGTGACCCATCTAATCACCTAATTTAAGTGTGAAGTGGTATATGAAATGTAGAGGTATAACCAAAGTCTCCTCTGTTTAGGAATTAGCCTGCAAGATAAATACATTGCAGATAATCTGTTCTCTAATCTCTCTCTCTCTCTCTCTCTCTCTCTCTCTCTCTCTCTCTCTCTCTGTATCTGTTTGGCTTATTACTAGTGTAAAAAAGAGACTTAGAGAGAGAACAAATGACACTCATGGTTCCATCACCCAGAGTGGCCATGGCTAACTTTTGTGTGTCTGCTCTTTTATTCATTTCACCCACCCACTTTTTTTTGGGGGGGGGGGCATCACTGCTCTCCGGTGGTGGGAGTAGGAGGCCCAGCCCCACTGCTGGAATTGAACCTCCGTCCCAGTGAGCTGCAGTCCCGTGCACAACCACTACGCCACAGGGGCTCAGCCCCCCCTTTAAAAAAAAACAACAAAAAACTTTTTCCCTATCCTTAATACATATTTGCTGGCTTGACATAAATCAAACATTCAAATTAAACTCTTGAATTTCCAGTCCTTTAAATTCAGATTAAACATAAAATATTGGCCAAGTATTAAATTTTGTTAAAGTGCACTGGATGTAAGAGCTAAATTATTGAAAGAGGGCAAATAGGGCAGTTGGGGCCAGTTATTATGAGACAACCCCCTCTCCTCCAGCTCCCCCCATCCCTCAAACACACACCATTGACTTGAGCAGAACTTCTCCATAAGTTTTTTTTAATTGTTTTTCTCCAAAAGGTTTTATAAATATAAATTTTCAAAGTTATAAATTACTGTTATTTTCATATCTTACACTGTCTGCTGTCTCCCTTCACCCACATTTGTGTTGTTCATCCCCCCTTGGGGGGTATACATTGATCAGTGTGATCAGTTCCTCTTTTCTCCCCCTTCTCCCTACACCTTCCACCTACCCTCATTCTATCAGTACTCCCACTACTGTTTCTGGGGGATTTATCTGTCCTGGATTCCATGTTTGGGGCTCTTTTTTGTACCAGTGTGCATGCTCTGGTCTGGCAGGGTTTGTAAGGTAGAACTGGGCCATGATAGTGGTAGGGAGGAGGCAGTAAAAGAATGCTGTGCATTTTGTAGGTGCAATACTGTGCCCTGACTTGACTCATTCCTTCCTTGTGACCTGTCTTGTGAGATGCCCAGTTGTCTACAGATGGGCTTTGAGTTTCCACTCGTTCACATCAATACGATCATTTTGTTATGGGTCTTCTGACACCCGATACCTCTCTGATCCTGTCAGTACTTCGTGATCACACAGGCTGGTGTGCTTCTTCTATGCAGGCTTTGCTGCTTCCCTGTTAGATGGCCGCTTGTGTAATTGTAAGCCCTCAAGACCTCAGATGCTATACCATCTAACAGCTGCCTTCACCTCATTTGCTTAGGCATCCATTTTGTCTTCGTAATCATATGGGGAAGGTAAGCATCACAGAATGCCAGCTTATTAGAACAAAGTGCTCTTGGATTGAGTGAGGGCTTGAGTAGGGACCCAGAGTCCATCTGCTGCCTTTACACTCAACATATAAATATCCGTATATAGGCCTACATGCCTATCCTTATATATTAATATATTTACATATATAGGTGCCTATATTTGTCCCTCCACATCTTTTTGCCTCCTAGTTCTTTCCTCGATTTCCTTTACTTTCCTCCTGTCCTACTATTATATTTGACCTTCGTTTGTCTCTCTGTAATTCCTCTTGACTACATTGAACTTGATCAATCCCCATCGGGTATTCTCTGCTCTCCTCATTACTGATTGTATAGCTCTTGTGTCCTTGTCCCTTAGTGTGCTGGCTCTCCCTCCTTTTCCCTTGCCTTCACCTCTTCCAAGTCTCCCAGGAACTACTGGTTCCATTGTTTTCTCCTGCCTATCTTATATAGGCAGACATAGGAAAAAGAAAGAGAAGAAGTGTGTGTGTGTGTGGGGGGGGAGTCTATAAATACTTTCAGGCCAGTCTGCTGACCCGTTTGAATGTTTTCTGAATGGGCCTGATGTGCTCCCAAGCCCTGCTCCCGAGTGAGAAATCTACTTTCTGGGTTCCTTAGAAACTTTGTTGCTTTCCTCCCCTTGCAGCTCTGTCACGCTCGCTCCCTTTGGGTTTTGCCCCCTTTGGATTTCTTTACGGGAGCAACAAGCCCCATCTTTCTCCAAGGTGTAACTGGTGGGTTCACACTGCTGACCTTCTGAACCGAAGTCCAACGGATAATCCGTTACATCACCACACTGGTAGTAAAATAAGAACAAAAAGCCAGTTTCCTATGGGCATGACAAGCCAAACAGAGTGGACGGGAAGAATTGGAACATTGGGTTGAATGCCGACCTGGGCTTTACCCAGCACAGTATTACGAAGGGAGTAGACGGTAGACCCCAGTCTCCTTTGCAGGGGAATGTGGCAATGTGACTAAGTTTGGCCAGTGCCAAAACTCACTTGATGTTTGCTTCACAGCAACTGCATGTGACAGAGTAGAACTGCCCCAGACAGCTTTCTAGGCTATGGAATCTTAGATTCACCTGACCTTCTGAGGCAGCCTTGAAGATGGTTTAAAAAACACAACACAACCCAGTGCCGTCCAGTTGATTGCTACTCACAGGCTCTCCGTGAGACAAAGCAAGCCGCCCCAGGTGGTTTCCAAGGCTGGACGTGCTGACAGCTCCAGCTCCGTCTTCCCCTACCCTCCAGGTGATGGGTTTGAATCACCAGAACTTCCAACCTTTGATGGACCTCTGACGGCTGAGCCCCTGCCAAACCAGGCATGTCCTCTCTGGGATTTGCTGTCGCCCAGAAGCCAGCCTGGGAGGACGGCCCAGCGACCCCCTGCTTTGGGCTCCCCCACATCTGTTGAGAGCCTTCTGCCAGCCTCTGAGCACCGGCTGAGCTGCTGGGCCCTCTCTCTGGAACCAATTTCAGCCAACACTCAGGCTTGTCCTGCCATGCTCAGTGCCTCCGACAGCCTGAGATAGTTTTTGAGTCTCCATCTCTCTTTAGTCCTCCCTGTTGCCCCGGCTAGTCTCAGGAGCATGCTTTAAATACTCTTTGCTCCCCTGGGAACTTTTTTATTTCATCCCCTCCTCCCCCCATGCCTGATAAAAAGACAAGGAGTACCAGATAGCCTAAAGGGCTTGTCTCCTATGGAAGGTTGGGGCAGGTGACAAGGGGGGAAAAACACCACCCCCCACAAAGCTGGGGAAACACCGGCTGGCAGACATTTCGGAAAGTCTTCTTCCAGCAGAAGAGGGGCGCTTCCATTCACGGAGACCTGCTGCTGCTTTTCTGATCACTCTGCGCCTTTTCTCTGGACTAATCCACGATGACCTTTCCAGCTGAAGCCCTGGGCTTGAGGTTATTTTCATACTGCTTTGCATGACTCGGCTTCCAGTGGGAAGGAAGATGGTCCGAGGCTTCAGAGAAGCCACGGGATGAAGTGCCGGTTTTCTGCTCCAAATGCATCAGCTGAGCCGCTCGGGGACCCGCTCTGGGCAGCTCTGGTGGGCAGGGGAGGGGGTGGGGCGCTGTTGCTGGATTCAAGGGATTTCCGACCCTGCCTGCCAGGAGCGGCGGATGGTTCAGGCGGTCCGAGTGACCAGGGAGTAAAGGGATTAGGCTGAGCCAAGAGCAAATCGACGACGGGGCGGGGCGAGCCACGCGAAAGCAGGTCTGAGCAAGCCTGGGCGGGTGTGGCAGGGCTCTCTTGGGTGCCAGCCCGCACCCACACTCAGGGACCGCCAGCTGGCCCGCCCCTGGTGGGAGGGCACTAGGCCAGCAGGGACACCCGAGAAAGGGCAATGTTCGAACAAGGACCATCTGGAGTAAACAGTGATCACCTGTACAAGAGTCAAGTACTTCCTTGGTGACAAAAAAAAAAAAAAGCAGCAAAATGCTGCAAGTTCTAAGACACACTCTCTCATCCCTTACTGCTTTTACAAGGAACCGGCTTTTATTTTCACAGCTGAGAGGAGAGACTTCTAGAAGTGTGGACGGTGTAACAATGGCTGTTGAGGAAAAACAGAGAGATCTGATAGGCTTCGGGGCTTGCCTCCCCTGTCCCCTCCTCCCCTGTCCCCTCCTCCTCCTCCCCTGCCTCCCACGTTCATTGACCGCACAGCTGTTTGGGGTCAGGCACTGTAACAGACCTGGTAAATAAAGGAATAACGGCCCACCC
>PVJH01012679.1:0-34575 GCA_004026705.1 Nesogale talazaci
TCCCCTCAGAACCAGAAACTCCTGGAGTTTTTCCCCCATCGTTGGCCACTTCTCACCCTCATGCTGACTAGCTCCTCTTCCCTGGCCCCAAGACTTCCTCTTCCTCCTCCTCCTCCCCTCTCTTCCCTCTGTGCCTGCTTCTCAGGTCCTCTCCCAACCTCCCATCTTCTACCCACCTCTGTGCTCCAAGGGTCCTTTACTTTAAAACACCAGACTGCACGTTGCCACCCCAGCCCGATCAGCCCCCAAGCCCGGCTCGACCTGTCCTCTACAACTAGATGGTCTTCCCTTAGTTGGCTTTTCTTCAACAATTAGTCAAAAACTATTTGTTGAGCTTCTGCTGGGTTCCAGACACTGTTTTCGGTCTTGGGGGATACACTGATAGGAGAACGTCCTGGTGATATCTTTAGAGCCCCTCTGATCCAGATTCATCATTTTGGGGGGGCCCAGTGCCTCTCCCCAAGCCCCCACCTGAAATGTGTGTCATTTCCCCCTCTTCACACACACACACACACACACACAATCTGCAACTTGTTCTTTGAAGGAATGCTCTTAGGACAAAGACAGGGCTTTCCGTGTCTGTAGAGAGTTCCAGTCTCGGAGGCCCACAGGGGCAGTTCTGCCTTCCCGTCATTAAATTCAAATGCCCCATGGGGTCACTGTGAATTGGCATCGACTCGGTCGCAGGAAGCTTGATTTTTGGGTTGCACCCTCAGGGCTTGGTCTGGGGTTTCTCTCCCCAGAGTGCACAGACATGTGGATCTCCCTTCCCGGGACTCACTCTGCCTTTCCCCCAGAGCCCTTCGCCTATGCAGGAGTATGAACGTTCCTCTTCCTGGCTTTCATCAGGACAACTTTGAGGTTTAACGGACTCTCCGCAGCTCGGGCTGCGGGAGATTGGGCTGAGCCTTGGTTGGCCGCCTCCTCTCTGCTTCTTCGGCTTCCCCACTCCCTTCCCTGTTTCTCCTGGAATCACATCCGTCTTAGGCCCCAGGTCCTCCAGAGCACCTCCTGAAAGGGCCTTTGGATTCCGTCACCCCTGTATCCTTAAGACCAACCTCCGGAGTAGGCTCTGCCACCCAGACCCAGGCGCCAAGTCCTCCCAGAGCTGAGTGCAGGCTCCTTGGCTCCAAGTCCATCACTTTTCCAGGCAAACTTCAGCACAAGTCATTTCTCCTCTCAGACCCTCCCACGCGACTCATTAATAGCATGGGCAAAAGATTTCAATGGCCACACCATCACTCTGGCGACTGGCATTAAACAAACAAGTAGATCTAAAACATAAACACAAACAAAACCCAACACCCCGCAGGACTGATGAGAATGTGGATCAACGGAAACTGTTCTCCATGACGGTGGGATACAAAATAGTACCGCCTTTCAAAGCGGCCGCTCCACTTCTAAAGTTCAACATGCGCTGTACCAGATGACACAGAGAGGCCACTCTTGAGTATGGGAAATGAACGCGGGCCCACTCTCACGCGTCTGTGCGGGTATTGACAGCAGTTGTCTACATAACGGCCTCAAACATACCCAAGTATGTTTCAGCAGGTACATGAAAACAAATGTGCACACATGACTGTCGTATGTCCTTACAGTGGACCACGACTCAACAATGAACAGGAACAACTGTGGACCCAGGCCACAGCCTGGGTGAATCTCAGCTGTATGATGATACTCAAAAGAAGCCCTCTTGGGTGGCATTATGGACCAGCTAAGCCATAAACAAATCAGGGACTTCCCAGGTTGGTGCAAAAAAGAAGCATGAGGGAATTGTGTGTGTGTTTAAATGTTTGACATCTTGATGGTGGTAGGGGTTACTTGACTGTATGCATTTGTCAAAGCTGTACATGAAAGAGTGCATCCTATGTAAATTCAACCTCAATAAGCCTGACATAAAACAGACCAATGAAAAATAATAAGCATCTACCCTTAAGGGAAACCAGGCTTCACAGAGACATTGAACCCGGATGAACCCCCCAAATAATTACCCTGGAATGGTCTTTAAACTTGAAACTCAAACTATCTCTGAAACCTTTGTGCCAAAGAAAGAAAGAAAATTAAAACGAAAGAAAGAAAGAAAATAACTGACCCTAATTAGTAAAATCTACTTGGAGCATTGTGCTCTTTGAAGGATTAAATCTGTGGCATTCAATGGACAATAGCAGCTCAAAAGGTTTGGTGGGACTCTTCGGGGTCAGTGTGCTTTAGAAAGTAATTTGGAAAAGGATAATGATAGATAATAGTAGCAACACTTGAAGAATGCAATTATCGTCACTGAATTGTAGATGTAGAAATTGTTGAAATGAACATCTTTGGCTGGAAATGCTCTTCCTGAGAAATGGATAGACACGATGTGGGGATGTGTAAACACATACAACAGTATGTTGCTGCTGTTGCTGTTAGGGGAGTCACTGGCACCATGGAGGGGCTTCTGACTCATTGCCCCCCTGTGTGCAACAGAGTGACACCCTGCCAGCTTCTGAGCCCCCCTCACAGCTGTTCAGACATCGGAGCCCACTGGGTAGCCAATGTGTTCATCGGCCTTATTGAGGGTTTTGCTGACTCTCTGCTTCCCCCAGCAAAATGTCTGTCTTCAGGGACTAGTCCCAGCTGTCGACACGTTAAGAGAAGGTGAGATGATGTGTCACTTTCTAAGGAGCATTCTGATTGTCCTTCTCCCAAAACAGATGGCCTCACTCTCTTTGCAATACCATGATTCAAATGTATCAAGGGGTCTTCGGTCTTCTCTAGTTGTTGCATGTGAGGGGATTGAATATAACATGGTAAAGAGACCTCTGGCCACCTATTCGCCTGATGACATATATCATTTGATTTTTTGACTGCTGCTTCTATGGAAGCTGATCCAAGTCAAATGACATCCATGACCACATCCTTCATTTCTGTTTATTGTAACATTGCTTAATGGTCGAGTCATCAGAATTTTTGTTTTCTTTATGTTGAGGTGTAATCCAGGTTGGAGATGATAGTCATTGATTTTCCGTAAAGGCTTCCTAGTTCTCTTCACTTTCAGCAAGCAATATTTTATCATTACTTCAGCAGTGCAAAATTTTATGCAAGCTACAGGTTGCTAATGACTCTCCAATCCTGGTGCTGGCTTCTTTTTCCTATCATGCAGTTTCCTGGGTTACTTGTTCAGCAAACAGGTTGAGTAAGCACCTTTCCTGATTTCAAATCACACAACATGGCCTTGTTTTGTTCCAGTCTTTGTACAGATTTCCCATGAACATAATGAAGTGTTCTTGAATTCCCATTCTTTACAATGCTGTCCATAAATTGTTATGTGCCACATAGTCAAATGCCTTTGCACGATCCGTAAAACACAAGCAAGCTTGCTTCTGGTATTCCCCATCAGCAGCCAAGACACATTGGATGCCATCAATGCCATGCCTTGTTCTAGATCCTCTTCTGAATCTAGTTTGAATTTCTGGAAGTCTCTGGTTTATATGCTACAATCACTGTTTTTCAATCATCTTTAGTAAAACTTATTTGTATGTGATATTAATGATAGTATTCGATAATTTCCATCTTGTTTTGGATCACTTTTCCTTTGAATCAGCATGAATATGGATTTCTTTTGGTCCATTGGCCAGGTCGCTGTCTTCCAAATGTCTTAGCATTGGGGAGTGGGTACTTCCATGATTTCACCTGTTTGTTGAAGTGTCTGAATAGATATCACATAAATCCCTGGAGGCTTCTCCTTCTTCTTCTTCTTCTTTCTGTACCCAGCCTTGGAGGCTTCTTTTTTTGCCAACACTTTCAGTGCAACTTGGAATTCTTCCTTTGATACTATCAGTTGTTGATCACTTGGTATTTCTAGAAATGACTGGACATTGACCAATTTTTTGGGGGGGAGTATATGATGAAATACTACTCAGTCATAAAGAGAAACGTAGTTTTGATGCATGCCACAAGATGGATGAATATCACAAAGATGATGCTGAGCAAAATTAGTCAGTTGCAAAAGGACAAATACTATATGATCTCACTTAGGTATCTGAAATAAGAAAATATACAGAAACCTAAGATTATTTTCCACAAATGAATGTAGCTTTGGAGGCACTGGCTCATTTATGTCAAGATATTTGGAAGACAGCTACTGGTCAATGGTCTGAGAAAGACTCATGTTCATTCTAAAGAAAGATGATCCCACGGAATATGGAAAAGATTTAATAGAATCATTAATGTTGCACAAAATTCAAATTTTGCTGAAGATAATTTAAAAAACGGTTACAGAGGTGCATAGATAGGAAACTGCCAGAAATCTAAGCTGGATTCAGAAAAGGATGTGAAATAAATAAAGACTGTCACTGGTGACATCAGATGGCTTTTGGCTGGAGGCAGAAAAATACCAGGTATATATTGATCTGTGTTTTATCGACAATGCAAAGGCATTCAACTCTGCGGGTCACAACAATTTCTGGATAACATTGTGAGATTTCTAGAACATTTAATTGTGCTCATGGGAAATCTGTACAAAGACCAAGAGGTTGTCAATTGACAGGAACAAGGGGATATTGTGTGGGTTAAAATCAGGAAAAAATAGGTGTCAGGGATGTATTCTTAGACCCTTCTTCTATTTACTTATGAATGGGCATCCAATTGCCTTCCAATCATTTACCATTCCTCACAAGGATATAGTGAATACTCTACTACATATATCGGGGGGAATGTTCAAAACTATTTATAGGAGTGTTATTTCTGGGAAAAAACGAAGAGAGTGCAAAAATCAATCTCTACAGAAACTGTAGCGGTTGCCCCCCCACCCCACCCCTTTCCCCAGCTGGTCTATGAGCATGAGCTTTCTCATGACCTTGTCAGCTCACGGTAGTTAAAAGAGAAATCATTCAAAGACCGGCCACTCACCCCAAACTTTTTTTCACGACAGACCCCAGTCTAAGTTGGTTTTTTTTTTCTTTCTCATTTTTTGTATTTGCCTTTCCCTCTCTTCAAGTTAATATGTGTCTACCCTGTAGTTAGTCATTTACTCTTGGGGTCCACACCCACCCCCCCTGCACTTGTGTTAACCATTCAAGATTGTTTATGTAGGCAAACCTTTTCTTGACTGTGTTTTGTAGCAGTGGCCTCATACAAGATGTGCCCTTTTGTGGCAGACTTTTCACCCAGCAACATGTCCTCCAGATTCATCCTTATGAAGAGGCCCCTGGATTGACCGTCGTTCTTTAATGCACTAGCCCATGGTGGGTCTAACCTAGAGTTTTTCAATCTATTTTTTCACTCGATGAGCATTTATATCGTCTCTGTCTTTTGCCTTAGCAAATACTTTTGCCAAAAAACATATGTGTGCATATATCTACTCATCTCATGGCTTTCATTTCTCTAGGAGTTCTTCCAAGTCCCATGATTGCTGGATCATATGATATTTCTATTTCCAACTTCTTCAGCACGCTCCAGACCACGGACCATAGTGGTTACACTATTTTACAGGGCCACCCGCAATGTATTTATTAGGGTTCCAGTCTCCTCAAATTCTCACCAACCTTGGTTGCTTTCGGTGTCTTCGGACTTTACTTTTAATGCTGGGGTGAGATGATGTCCCCCGGTCCTTTTGAGTCCGATCTCTGTGATGGCTGATGGCCACAAGCGTTTCTTCCCATGTTTGTTGGCAGTATGAATGTCTTCTTTAAATGTCTGCCCATTGAAAAATAGGATTATTTATCTTGCCCTTGTGGATGTTTTGAAGTTCTCTATACATTTTAGAGATCAACCCCTTGTCTGATCAGGTGTTGCCTAAGTTTTGCCCCCAACCCTAGTCTTTGGGTTTTCTTTATTCCTCTTTGGGTGTCTGATTTTCAGGATGTCCCAGTCCTCTTATTTGTCTTCTGTTATTTGTATGTTTCCATTTAGTTTGATATTTACTTTGGGGTGTGTTGTTAGGAGAGATGGGTACCCTGCTTGGTAAAGTAGAGGGGCAGTGAAAAAGAGGAAGGCCCTCAGCAGGATGAACAGACCCAGCGGCTGCAACATGGGCTCAAACATCAGAACCATTGTGAAGATGGCACAGGACCAGGCGGTGTTTCATTCTTAGGGTCACTCTGCGTCAGAGCCAACTCGATGGCAGATAGCAACAGCAACATGAAGCTCTCTTAAATTGTCCCTATTTTTCTATTGATAAGTATTTATATGAGGGAGTACCCCCCTTCCTCTCCCCCCAAATGTAAAAAGGTTCCACTAGGCAGAGCTCTCATAGTATGCGTTTTCCCCACTAGACGAGCCTTGAGCAACTCCCCTTGGGTTAGTGCATCCAGTGGCATCACCTGGGAAGTTTCTATTTGGTCACAGTGTATTTTTTTTTCTTTTCGTAAAAGCGGTTTTGCTCAAACCTCGTTTTCTTCTCATGGCTGATTTAAGAGAACAGTGTACGGCTGTGAGATTTTGTTTCCTGAATGGGAAAAATGCCATGGTTGTGATGCTGAACACAGCTGACAAGACAGCGCGGTGGGAAAAACGCAAGTATACTAGTGGTTTTATTGTTTCAAAGAAGGTGAAATGTTGATAACAAACCTCCCTCTGGCTATCTGTCAAATGATGTCAAAATGAACAAAAAATGTAGACAAATTTCATGCACTTGTACTTGAAGACCTACAATGGACCATTGAGGAGACAGAGAAGTTGTCTGGGCTATGTCGGAGCTGGGTTCAGCAAGTTTTAATGGAAGATTTGGGAATGAGAAGGGTCGCACCGAAATTTGTGCCTCAGGTTCTGACTGATCAGGAAAGAGTGTGAACTGGAAACATGCCAATGCTTTGAAAGAACAGCACGGAAGCAACCAGACTTTCCCCACCAAGGTCATTACTGGTGATGAGACATGGTGCTATTCTTATGACTCCAAAAGCAAGCATCAGTCAAGCCAGTGGAAGATGCTATCATCACCTTGCCTAGAAGAAGCTCATCAAGTGAAATCAAAGATCAAGATGGATGCTCATTTATACATATATGACGGGGATAGCGCATTTGGAGTTCGTTCCACAAGGTCAGACTTTTTATCAAGCTTTCTTTTTAGAGGTTCTGAAAAGATTGCCTCACAATGTGTGACAAAAAGACCTGATTTGTGGCAGACAATACTCACAAAGCCATCTCAGTGCTCCAGTTTTTGGCAAAAAGAACATGCCTCTCTTGCTTCACACACCGTACTCACCTGACCTCGCTCTGTGTGGCTTCTTTTTGTTTCAGCACAGGAAGAGGGGCATGAAAAGAGTGTGATCTGATGATATAGAAGAGGTGGAGAAAAAACAAGGGAGGTGCTGTCAGTCATCTAAACAGATGAGTTTGAAAAATGTTTCCAAGAATGGAAGTGCAGATTCGAAAAATCTATTAAATGTAATGGAGAGTACTTTGAAGGTGATAAAGTTGTTTTGTAAAAAGATATAGAAATATATAGCTTTTTAAAAATTACAGGTTTCTTTTTTGGGGGGAGGTACCCCTTGTAGTGTTAACTTTTACATCTAGGTCTTTGATCTATCCTGCTGTTTTTGTATATGGTGTGAGAGATGAGTCCTGTGTCATTTTTCTGCACATGGATATATGGTTTTACTTTTACTATTTGTATTCTGTCTGTATGCAGAACAAATCATTGGAGAAGCTGGACTATATGAAGAAGAGTTCAGTATCAGGGCTGGGGGAAGATTCATTAACAACCTGTGACACAGCTGTGCTTGCTGAAATTGAAGAAGACTTGAAGCTCCTACTGAAGAGGAATTGAGGCCTTTGAATTATAATGTTGGCAAAGAATTTTAACGATAGCATCCAGGGACTACTAGGAAAATGAACGTATCTGTGTTGGAAGAAGTATAGACAGAATATTCCTTGAATCAAGGATGATAGAGTAGAAAGGGGAACCAGTTGCAGAGATATATAGTCTCTTCCCTGGGGTACGGACAACAGAGAAGTGGATGAAGGGACACATCGGACAGTGTCCGATATGACAAAATAATGATAATTTGTAAATTATTAAGAGTTCATGGGAAAAGGGCAGTGGGGGGGGGAGGGGAAAAATGGAAAGCTGGTACCAGGACCCTAAGAGGAAGGAGGGTGTTTTGAAATGATGATGGCAACAAATGTGCAAATGTGGACTGCATACAATTGATGTATGTATTGATCATGATAGGAGTTGGATGAACCCCCAAAAAATGATTTTAAAAAAAGAAGCAAGAATGGAGAGCCTTCATCTCATGTGCTTTAAATGTATTGCCAGGAGGGATCCGTCCCTGGAGAACATTATGCTGGGAAAAGTCGTGGTGAGACCCTCAGGGAGATAGGTTCAGAGAGTGGCTGCAACAATAGGCTGAAACATAGGAACGATGGTGAGGCATGGCAAGAATCAGGCATTCTTTCCTCCTGTTTCACTCTGGTGCCTAACAACAGCCATGCTGATGGGGAGGAGGGAGGGAGGAGGGAGGCTTTTGCTGAGGAGGCCTTGAGTTTATGTTAGTAGAGGTGGAACAATTCTGAAAAGGATAGTTACACTGATTGCACAAGATGAAGAACATAATCAGTGCCACTAATTTAGACATGCAAAAACTGCGGAATGTCATGGGGCAGAGATTTCCACCGTGACTTTTTGAAAGCTGTTCTTGTCTGGTATAAGTCAGTACAACCAAATTGGGAAACTGGCACTCTCTCCCGTGACAGCAACTGCCCTTGCAGGTGTACACCTGTTAAAGGATCGAATTGTGTTTTCAAATATTTTTTGAATACTCACATATATCATCTCATTAGGGAATGGCGTGCTCTTTGCTATGTTAATGAGGTCAGCTTAGTGTAGAGATTGCCTTAAATGTAATCACTTTGGGTGGAGTTCTGGCTATGGAAAGGGTTAGCGTTGGGTCAACTGTTGCTACCAGCTGCTTTTCGGGAGAAGTAGGGAGCTTTTTACCCCTGTTAAGCATAATAGTCTTGAGCCATATACGCATTGATGTGTACTGCAGCAATTTTCATAAAATAGAAAAGATGGCAATGACAAAAACCTCTGATTACAGCGCAATGATAAACCCTGGTACCTTCACCCAATGGAATATTATGTAATATGCTTAGCAAAGGTAGCCAATCTTCCCCACCTCCCCCTGCATCACTGCCCCGGTGGGAGTAGGAAGCTCAGCCTTGCTCCTGGAGAGCTGCTGCTGGATTTGAACCGTCAGCCCTGTGGGCTGCAGTCCCGCACACAACCACTGCGCCACCAGGCCTCAACTTAGCCAGTCTTTTAAAGACAACTATTTAATGACACCGTTATTATAAGGAAAAATAAAAAAAAAAAAAACAGAAAATTGGTTTTTGAACACTACACAGAGGCCGGGAGTGGGGACAGAAGCAGGGAGAAGGGAGGGACAGGGACAGCAGTGAGAATGGAGGGGCCTTCAAAGCACAGTCATCAGCAAAGGTCGCCAGACACACGACAAGACTTGATGATGGCACTCAAGTTTAAGAATAAGTAAAAGCATTCATTGGCCCAGAAGTCAGGGTAGTGCTGGGTGTTGACTGAGGAGAGGCACAGAAGAGAACCTGCGGGGGGCTGAGGGTGTTTTCTATCTTGCTCTAGGGGACGGTTACATGATGGAAAGAAAAGAGATGCAGGCAGCAAGCACTAGAACGGACTGTGATGATGTAGATACAACTCGTTATAAAAGCAATTTAGTTATGGAAGTGTCTGGCAAATGAATATTGTATCAAGAAAATGACTAAAAAATCAAAGGAAACCAAGCTTGACCAACGGCTACCGTGGGTGAAGGAGGAAGAATTTTTGTTTAGGGAGCAGTGAGTTTATGTTTATGGGGGTGGAATATTTGGAAGAGGAGATTAATAATGGTTGTGCACCATGAAGCGCATCACCAATGTCAATCACACAAGTAGCGGGTGTTGGATTGACGAAGGTTTTGAGGTGTATATTTTTGCCCCAATTACAAAATAAGAATCGCACGCCTAACAGTGAGTGGAAGGAAGAAGAAAATGGTCTAAAATGAATCGTCCAACTGTTCTTGATGTGATCAAGTTATTAAGGCACATCATCTGTGCATGAAATGCCAATAACCCTGTTAAAAGAAATGAACAGTTGCCACTGGGCTGATTCTGACTCATGACGATTCCGGTTGTGTCAAAGCAGAACCGTGCTCTGTAGTGTTTTCAGTGATGGGTGTTTATTTGTTTATCTATATTTTTGAAGTCGCTCTCTAGACCTTTCTTCCCAAACGACTCTGAATGGACTGGAAACCCATCCTCTCAGTTAGCAGCCATGCGTGTTCATCGTTGGCACCACCCAGGCAGCCCACGTAGGTACAGGTGTAATTAAAATGGGCCGAGCTGTGGACTTACCATTTGTGCGCCCAACTGCGTGTGACACAAAATCAAGCACAGTCAACACTTAGCAGCTTTATGGAGCATTGCAAGTGGCCGAAGGTGACAGGAAGTGAGGAACAGGTGACTCAGCCACGAGGCAAAAGGCAATTAGTGCTTGTGTGGGAAGCTAGCACACATGGAGGGGAAATGATAAGTCCTTATAAGAACATGGAGATCAGGTTACCCGAGGGAAGTAAGCCGACTTAATTAGATCCTCTTCAACTTAATACATGTGAAAGTCTGACGATAATCCCTCTATCTATACGCTTGGCTCCATCTGGTCACTAATTGTCCCATATTTGATTACTCAGTGTCCCTACTCCTTCCTCTGGAATATCCACATGTTCGGCCTCATGTACCAAAAAAACCCCCAAGCTTACCCTTGACGCTCCCTTCCCTCTTCTCACCTTCTTCCCCTTCTCTTTCTTGGAGGGTCTTTCCCCACCCCCCGCCCCCCCAGTTGGGTATCTGCTCCCCCCCCACCCCCCGCCAAGCTGCTCTCACAAAAGCCACCCACAGCGTCCCAAGTATCATGCTCAAGGGTCATCTTCCTTCTTCACTTCATCGCTCTGATCATGGTTCACGGTAATCACTCCTGCCTTCCACAAACTTTCTCCTCCCCTGGTTTCTCAGAACCTCTTTCTCCTTTTATTCCATGAATCCGTTCTGGACCTTCTTTCTGGATGTCTCTTCCCACATCCAGTGCCCAGTGCTATTGAGGGCTCTGGCCTCTTCACCTCAGAATTCTGCACCATCTTCATTCTCCCAGTCTACAGATTGGAGTCTGGATCCGTCATGGTCCCCACCTGACTTGAGGAACCATACTGATGACTCATTCTTTCTTACCCATCTTTCCCTGTGGTCGGCAAAGCCTCTCTGGGGTAACTACTGATCTCCTGACCCCTCCACACACATTCAGAATCAGAGCGCTTCTATGACATTGTCGTGTCCCCCACTGCATGCTCTGGTTGGACCTGCTAACCCATTTGGGTTTAGAGCTTCCCTCACACCAGGATCCCCTCAAGCCAGCCTCGCTCAGGGTCCACCCTCTCAGCTTGCTCCTCACACAGCACCCTCTAGGGGCTCGACAAGTGGGAGCCAGTTCCCCCATTGTATTTGGAAGACATTCTAACAAGGACCTCAAGGGTGGTGTTCTTTCCCCCATTGTCTCTCCATCCTGCCTCTCATTTTCTGGCCTCTCTGCCTTTCTGAATTATACCTTCCTTGTTCCACTGTGGGGTTCTTGTTCTAGAGGCTCCCGGGGCCTGGCCCACACCCACTCCCCCCTGGAGTTCTGTGGTCACTGGCTCATGCCTCTGACAGAATGCTCCCTTCTCCGAGAGGCCTCTCTTGACCGCCCTGTCTAAACAGCTCGCCCCTCCCCTCTCGCCCCCAACCCTGTGGGTCCACGGGTTTGGATGGGACTGACCCTCTGGCATGGAGATGCTGGAAAAAGGGGTGAGTTCGGGGAAGGTCAGGGAGGGAGTGGGATCCACAGTCCAGGGGCAGGGGTGTAATTGCTGTGACTGGGCGGAGCCACAAGCCCACTTCAGAGAGAGAAGGTTAAGGAGGAGGGGCCAGGCCATCTGCCGAGGACAGGGTGGACGGGCTGAGCTGTGGAAAGTGAAGACCAGACAGACAAGTTGCTAGGGAAGGTGCAAGGGAAACTTCTAGAACAGCAGTTCTCAGCCTTCCTAAGGCCATGACTCTCTCATACATTTCATCAGGTTGTGGTGACCCACAACCGTAACATTTTCATTGCTACTTCATCACGGTCATTTTGCCACTGTTATGAATCATCATGTAAATGAGAGGCAGGGTGTATTCTCAATATTATACACCAAACACAATGAAAGCATGGCGATGAATCACAAAACAACATGTAGTTCTATGCTGTGAAATATTTATTTCTAATGACAAATACATGACATTTTGTCTGGAAGCATGGTGTAAGAGTGGGTAACAGGCTTCACTCTGGGCATCGTATGTGGGCGTACCTGCATGTGGATGGAGTTGCCTGGAGACGGAGAGAGGAGCCTTGTCCCTGTTCCTAAGACCATCGGAAATATGTGTTTTCTGAAGGTCTTAGGCAACCCTTGTGAAAGAGTTGTTTGACCCCCCAAAAGGGCTGCGACCCACAAGTTGAGAACCCCTGTTCTAGAGAGACTTGGAAGGATGACAGTTCCTCTGTCCTTGGTGAGACCTAGCTGAGAGCAGGCTGTCTGCCATGCTAGGCCAGTCTCTCTCCTATTGCTTACATCCCTCCGGCTACCCCACTTCAGGATGTCCCCAAGCAAAGCAGCTGTCTCCCACCGTGAGCTTCCCTCACAGATTGTTTCCACTGGGAAGACTAGAAACACTTGGTCCATCTCCTCGGCAGGAATTGGGGTACGGACTCCCCATGGTTCTTCCTCCAGCACCCCGAGGGGTCAACAGATCCTGTGTACCTCCCATCTCTCGCCACCACGCCAGAGGTCAGCTTTGTTAAGGTCTCAAGCATTCCCCAATGGCCAGGTGAGAGCAGTGCCTCTAGGGAGGATTACTGGGGCTCCAGAGAGACACGCCTCTCATGCTGTGCCCTCTGAACCCCGTATGCACATTGAATCTTCCATGGAAGCACTAACGGCGATGTCAAAGAGTGTTCAAGACTGATAGCATTTCCCAGATTCTCTGTCTTCAAGGGTCCCCGCTTCACAGGTCACCTCCCCAAAGAGCTGGCATGGTGTGACTCTAGGCACCAGGAGGCTGGCAGTGACCACAGGCGACTCAGTGAAGCCAGGCAGAGCCTCATCATGAACGTCCCTATGCAGGTCTCCAAGGATACACCTCAGGGCTCAGGTGGACCCAGGGGCCTGGACCTGCCTTCAACCCCCTGACACTTGTCTCCAGCAGTGTTCACTGACTGCCTCCTTAGCCGCCCGTGTCCTGGTTGCATGATGAGAGTGCCTCAGGTTCATGGAGACAGCCAGGGGCTCTCTGGGGGGTTGCATGGGTGTCCACTGCAGGTGGGAAGGAGGTCAGTGTGTCCCTGAGATTCTAGAATGGTTGGAGTCCAACATAGTGGGGGAAGGCGAGGGCACCCAGTCACTCGCTCTTCTAGTTTCCCCTCCCAACATTTCTGCAGCCAGGGAGCCCGAGGGCCAGGGGTGGGAGCCATCTGTCGGAAGCTGCAGAGGGAGGCAGGAAAAAGGCAATGGGGGCCAGAGTGACCCTGACTCCAGTCCTAACCCTGAACTCTCAGATTTCCTTTCAGCATAGGAAAGGGGGGCACACACCATAAACCATAAGGTGTGTGCCCCCAGTGAACCGGGGAAAGGGGGGGAGGTGCACAGTCCTACTGTATGCAGCTGGGATTCTGGGACTCTCACTTTGTGAACAGTCTCTGACCCTCCGGCACTCGCCTTTCTCTCAGCCTCTGCCCACCTGTGTCTCGTTCCCTTTGACACCCTGATGTGTTTCTGTCTTTGTTTTATTTTTATTATTTTTTTTTTTTAAAGAAGATTGAGCTGCATTTCAGACATTTCTCCAGCAGCCCTTCCCCTCTCCCCCCCTGCTTTCCCTCCCCACCCCAGGATAAATGCCTGTTCTTAGCTGGGAAGGTAATTCCAACACCAGGGCTGGTGGTTCCAGGCGCGGGCAGGGCAGTGTCCCTGTGGATGTGGGCGGGCCCCAGGACCCCAGGGGTTAGGCTCCAGGCCACTGCAGAATGCTGAGCTCACGCGCTGCTTGGCAGATGGGAAATCATTTCATTTTGTTCCATTCAATGAAACACATGTTCTTGTCCAAAACTAATTTCCCAGCGCCACACTTGACCCCCGCACCCGGCTCTTTGGTCCCGCTGTTCAATCACTCGCTCGGCGAGGAGCCCTTCATAAGGACAGCCATGCTCGGAAAGGCGTTCTCGGTAGATTTCCATCCTTCTAGGCTGTGGCTTTATTATGCTCGCTCTGGAAGGACACCAGGCCGGGGCTAGGGGATACGTGCAGGAGGCAGACTGTGTTCTTTAAAGACTATGCATTTTAAGCCAGAGGTATACATTTCCTAATTTTAAAAAAAACACCACTATCAGAGATCTGGAAAATAGTTTGCACTAATAAAAAATAATTTTCTGATAAACGCCTCCGGACCGATATTGAGAGTAGCCATACTAGGAAGGGGAAAAGGAAGGTGGGGCGGGGGGCAGGGGGAGAGGAACCAATCATAGTGACCAATCTGTAACCCTCTCCCAGGGGAATGGACAACAGATAAGGAGATAAAGGGAGCACAGGACAGTGCAAGGCATGGAAAAATAATAGTGATTTATATGAGGGGGGGGGGGAAATGAGGAGCTGTTACCAAGGGCTCACATAGTAAGAAAATATTCTGAAAATGATGATGGCAACGCATGTACAAATGTGCTTGATACAATGGATGGAGGTATGGATTGTGAAAAGAATTGTATGAGCCCCCAATAAAATGATTAAAAATAATAATTTTCTGGATCCCACCTTGCTGGCTAGCTCATCTTTCCCCCACTTCCCTTTGTAACCAATCCTTCCTTTACCTCCTTATTGGGTTTCTGCCTCATCTCCTCTGAGGCTGCTCCGTCAAAAGGCCTCAGAGACTTCTCCAAGGCCAAGTCACCTCCCCTGACCTCTCTGGACAGGACCCACTGATGGCCACATCGCCTTGAGGCACCTTCTCCCCAAACTTCACTCTTTTCTGCATCTGGCCTCTGGCCCCACCTTCTCCAACTCCCTCTAGATGCTAGCAGGGCCCATGCCTCAGAACCACTACATACTCCCTTTCACCCCACTCCTGCGTGGACCCCAAGACCTACAGCCTGTAGAGCCGAGCACTACATACTGTGTGAGCTTGATTCAGGCCAGGGTCCTCTCTGCTTAAAGCCTGCCTTGCAGACCTCCCGCACAAGTCATCCCAAAGTCCTCAAAGGAGACACTGAGCCCTGGGACCTGTTGACACCTCCTTGATCTTGGGGACCCCAGTGGCTCAAGATTGCCTGGCTTGAAATCTGACTTCTTATATTTCCTGGTTGTGCAATCGTGGATAAGTCTTTTGACCTCTTTGAGCCTTTACCATTTCATTTATACAAACACGCACGATAATCATCTTGATAAGTACACATGAGTTACTATCAATACAGTAGACAATGTAAAATATATTTAAGAACAGGATCTGGCATATTGTAAATGCAAAACTGTGTTCTGCTGGATAAAGATGTCCTAAATGAAGCCCTGTTCCTCCTCTTGCTGTCTCTGGTCTCTTACAGCCTCCCCTCTGCCAGCCAGTCCATTCTGAGAGCCAAAGAGAAGTGTTGCTTGACACTGCCCTCCCCCACTCCTTCCCCAAGTCAGACTCCATCACCAATGTGGTCGATTTTACCACCTCAATTGCTCCACATTTCTACGCCGTCCCTGGCCCATGGTCCCTTGAAATTGCTCTTGTTAAACTCATCAATGTTCTACTAATTGCCAAATCAAAAGAAAATTTTCAGCCCTCATCAGTTTGAAATTTTCTGCTACATTTGGTCCTGCTGATCCCTCTCTCCTAGAAATGCTTCACTAGCTTGGTTTCCATGACAACCCGCTCTTGGGCTCTGCTCACGTGGCCACGTGGCACTGACATTTCCTTCTCTCTGCAGCTTTTGTGGGAGCCCTCGGCTCTGCCAGCCCCTGAAATGGTGGGGTGGAAGTCTTTGGAATATGGTGGGGCTCTCTCGACATCTTGGTCTCCCAGAGCTGTGGCCACTATTGATACACTGACCACTCCAAATCTGTATGTATTTCCACTTGGAATCCTGCCCTACTGATCACAGGAGTTCATGGGTCCCTCCAAATCAACTTGTCCAACTGTGCCACCCTTCCCACGCCTGCTTCTCCGAGCACCCTCTTTCAGACAGTACCTCCAGTCCTTCCTCATGACTCCCTTACTGAACCCTCAGCTCTAGTCTGTGCTCTTGACTGCATCCCTGCCACCACAGTCCTCGTTGAGAACTTCATTATCCTAAACCTGGAGTCTGGAGGTGACCCTCCCCTGGCTTCCCTGCTCCCTCAAATCTCAGGTCTGTCCCTGTACAACAAAACTCTGTTTTGTGATTTGAAAGTCTTCCTTTGTTCCCTGCAAGGTTATATGCAAACTCCTTAACACAATGAGAACTGCTCCCTGCCAATGTTGCCAGCCTCTTTTCCTACCAGTCCCACACTCACTCCAAACTCCCGGGACATCCCGCTGCCTACCAGCACACACCACACAGGTTCTGCCCTCCACGGCCTTCCTGCTGCTCCGTCGGTTGGAATGCCTCTCTCGTCTCTCCCACCCAGCTTCTCTGGAAATCAATGGTAGGGTTACCTTCTCTGGAATCTGTTTTTCTTGACAACACTCTTCTTGGGTCCCAAGATGAGATGACAAACTCTTATTCATCGCATCCTAAGCATCATCATCATGTTAGCTAGAACATTTTTTTTCATCGTACGCAATCAAAAACTCACAAATTTGAAATCCGTTAGGTTCAGGTAGGGGTTCACAGGAAATTGAAAGTGTAGAGAGATCAGAGAAAAGTCTAGGAGACTCAAGCGTAGCAATACAATCACTATTTATTTTATTATTATTTTAAATAACAAGCTGTGGGAGGAGGAAGCCCTGCCTTGCTTCCGGAGAGCTGCTGCTGGAATTGAACCAGCAACCCTGTGGGCCGCAGTCCTGCACACAACCATGACGCCACCAGGGATCAGTTATTATTTTTTATAGTTAGCCACTTGATTGCTGTATAATAACTCCAAAAGCCAAATGCATTGCCAAGTCATAGTGACCTTACAATAGGACAGAGGAAAGCTACCCCAGTCGGTTTCTAAGACTGTGCATCTTTCTGAGAATTGTAAGTCTCCTCTTTGTCCCGTGGAGCAACTGTTGATTTCAAGCTGTTAACCTTGAGGTCAGTAGCCCAATGAGTAACCGACTACACCACAGATATACACGTGAACACTCACAGTTAAAGTTGACGATGTGATTGATTCTGCCATGCCTATCTGCCCATCAACACAGCACCAGTCAAGAAAAGGAACAGATCCATCACCCACAAAAGATTCATGTCTTGTGATTGCTTCCTCAGTGCCCTCCCTCCCTCACCATACCCATTCTCCAGGAGACCCCCAACCTCCTTTCTATCATGAACAATACTTTTCCATTCCTAGGATGTTATGCAAGTGGAGCCATACAGCAGGCCTTCTTGCTTGGTATGGCTGCTTTCACTCGGTCTACTTACTTGGAAATTCATTTGTGTTGTGGTGTGTATTGATAGTTGGCGCCTTTTTTTGGGGGGGAGGGGCATCAGTGCTCTCCGGCGGTGGGAGTAGGAGGCCCAGCCCCACTGCTAGAATTGAACCTCCGTCCCAGTGGGCCGCAGTCCCGCGCACAACCACTACGCCACCGGGGCTCAGCCCCTAGTTGGCTCCTTTTTATTGCTGAGTGACAACCCCGTGGTATAGATGACCCACAGTTTGTTAATCCACTTATCTGTTGATAGATTTTGATTGTTTCCAGGTTGGGCTTATGGCAGATAAAGCTGTGATGAACATCCATGTACAAGTCTTTGGAAGGACATGGACTTTCACTGTTGTTCTTGACCTTCTCCTCACAGTTATCCTTGTGTTTGAGTTCATCGAGGAAGCCACTGTCAGTCCATCTTGTCCAATCTCTTCCTCATTTCCACTTCCCTGCCACTTTATCAAGCGCTGTGTTCTTCTCAAGGAACTGGTCTCTCCTGACAACCTGTCCAAGCATGAAGTCCCGTCATTCTTGCCTCTAAGAAGCCTTCTGGCTACACTCCTTCCAAGACTAATTTGTTTGCTCATTTGGCTGAACAATACTTAATTCTTTAAGTCTTCTTCACCAGCACCATAACTCAAATGGTGAGTTCTTCCAGTGAGCAGCTTTCACACGCGTATGAAGTTAGTAAAGATACTACTATGGCTTGAGTCGGATGCACCTTAGTCTTCAAAGTAGCATTTTGGCTTCTCAGTACTCTAATGAGGTCTTGTGCGCAGATTTACCCTCGGCAGTGTACAGCTTGATTTCCTGACAGCTGCTTCCATAAGCATTGATTATGGATCCAGCCCATGCAAAATCCCTGACAAGGCCAATCTCCTCTCTGTTTATTGTGATGTTACCTCTTGGTGCAGTTGTGAAGATTTTGGTTTTCTTTACTCTCAGATAACTGTTCAGGACAGAGATAATGAAGTATTGATGCATTTAAGCATGTTTAACTTGTTCGACTATTTTCCAAAGTAACTACCATTTTACAAGTTCCCATTTCTTCATCTTTCCACCAGCGCTTTGTTTGTGTCAGTCTTTGTCATTTCATATATTCTAATAGTTAATACAGTTGTATCATACAATTATGGTTTTAATTTTTATTACCTTAATGGCTAATAAGGTCAAATGTGCTTTCATGTGTTTA
This sequence comes from Nesogale talazaci, assembly GCA_004026705.1. NCBI lineage: Eukaryota > Metazoa > Chordata > Mammalia > Afrosoricida > Tenrecidae > Nesogale > Nesogale talazaci. Next base: position 18,827 of record PVJH01012679.1, read on the forward strand.
TGTGCCATTTGCTTATCATCTTTGGTTAAGTTTGTGTTCATATCTTTTAGTCATGTTTATTGAATTGTGTCTTTATATTAAGTTTTTAAAATAAATCATTTTATTGGGGGCTCTTACAAAACCATACATCAGTTATATCAAGCACATTTGTACCTATGTTGCCATCATCATTCTCAAACTATCTTTCTTCTGTGCCCTTGTTGTCAGCTCATCTTGGCTTCTTCCCTCCCCCACCCTCCCACCCTCATGAACCCTTGATAAATTATAAATTATTAGTATATTCATATCTTACACCGTCCACCGTCTCCCTGCAATATTCATCCCCCTCACGGGTAGGGAGGGCTTTTGATTAAGTTTTGAGCGTTCTGGATTCATATCTTATACAAACATATGATTTGCAAATATTTTTCCCATTCTGGGCTGGTGGTCTTTACATTCTCTCAGCAATGACTTCCGGCGAGCAATTTTAAAATTTTCCTACAGTCCAATTTATCACTTTGTTCTCCTACGGTCATGCTTTTGGTATCTTATCTAAGAATGCTTTGCCGAATCTAAAGTCTCAAACATTTTCTCACATCATGTCCTAGAGATTTTGCAGTTTAGATTCCATTCCCTGCCCTCTAGTTGATGTCAACACCACCCCCCTCCCCATGCATTTCCGAGACTTTAACTGTTCACAGCCGGAGAAAACCCTGTCATTCCCCCTAGAGAAGCTGGTGGTTTTGAACCTCCAACCTTGTGGATTGCAGCCCAAGACTTACCCACTCTGTCTGAGTTACTTTGAATTGGGGTTTTGGTATTGCAAAGAGTCAGTGCTAATGATGTGGCCTATTTAAAAGGCAAAGTGTTAAAACCTTCAAAGGTTCCTCATTGTCATTGGGGTAACATGCTAAATTTCCTAGCCTGAGTCTCAAGGTTTGTCTGAGCATCTCAACCCGGTTTCTCACCACCCTTTTCATCAGGCACCGCCCTCCCTGCGCCCCGTGCTCTGGATGTCCACACAGGACGAAAGTCGCAATCTCTTTCACTGAACTTTTCCCAAAGCCACTGATATTGAATGATTTTTTTTATGGGCACAGAAAGCCTCCTCTTTCTACTGCAACAGCGAGTAGGTTTGAACAGCTGACCTTATGATTAACTGCCCAACATATGAACCACTTGAGCTCCATAACTTCGGGAAAAGATAAACTAGATTACCAGGCTATAGCAAGATTCCACGACTCTGCTCCTGCAGACAGAAGGCTGTCTGCATCTGAGACTATATGCAGACTCTAACTTAGGCATCTTTCATGGCTCGCACCATTTCCCCTGCTTCCATCAACACTTACTCATCCCGGATTCTGTGTCCTTTGGCTCAGGATCCCAGCAGATTTCCTTCCATTCTTTTCTTCTGTGTGGTTTTTTCCTTTTCACAGCTCAGATTATGCTCTGCATACCAAGTGTACGTGGAGTGTTGTCTTTTTGTAATCCATTAAAGTTGTAGTTCCATTTTCATATATAAGAATCTCCCTGAGCTTTTGGTAAAAACCGTGGCGAATTGATAAGCAACCCATTTGAGTGGATATAAAATAAATTGTGTAACATTTTCCTGGTAGTTGCTTATTCTGGTTGTTTCTTTCTTCCTTTTTTAATAAACAAGGCCACACTACATCTCTGTGTACATAAATCTTTGTCAATTTGAGATTATTTCCTTCTGATGAAGTACCATAAGTATAATTACTGGGTCAAAGGCTGTGGCAATTTGCATTCCCATCAGCAGTATTGTCTGTTTCATCACATCCTAGCCAGCATGGGGTATTCTCATTAAAATTTTTTCTTCACTCTGTGATGGGCAAAAAGTGTTATCTCACTGTTGTTTTAATTTACTTTTTAAAAAATAATTAGGTATTGGAAAATAGGTTCAACCTATGAGCCATAAAAAATTAATCTTCTGTTAATTGAGTGTTCCTATGCCTTTGCATTTATCCAGCAGTGATTGGAATTTTTGAAACTCAATTTATATGGATTCATAGACAACGAGAATATTAACCCTCTGCGTGGCATCTTCAAAGAACGGCCTGCTTTATAGGTTGGCTTTGCAAGTGATTTGGGACACACAGTCGTTTTCAACTTTCACAGGGTTCAATGCAAAAATGGAAGTCGAATTCATTTGCCTGTCTTTGTCTTTGCTTCCATTGCTTTCCGACTTAGAAGGCAGCATTCGTCCAGACTTTTATGGATGGATATGCGCTTCTACTTGATTCCAGTGTGATCTTTCATCTGAATCCTGACCCGTCAGGACAGGATGACATGAGGAGAAACGTGGATTTGCTTTCCCAAACAGATTAGTGATCATTCCCGCACCTTTAATAGACTATCGTCCTCTTCCTCCAGATAGTTGGGGGTCTCTCTTTTAACTGTGTGGAGTGGAATAAGTCATAGTTTTATACTGGCTGGGGCTTGAATTCTCAATCCTTAGCCCATGCCCAAGCTTCTGTACTCGTTGTCCTTGGTTTTGACATTACGTAGAGGTGCTTAGCAGTGGAGATTCTGGATGGACTTTATCAATCGGTCGTACAGGCAGCAATTGTGCAGACATTTCTCTCCAGGGGAGTCTTTAAAATGAAAGCCCTGACTTTTAAGTGCAATCGCTGAGGCTTGACAGGGGAAAGGTTCCACAGTCCATAAAGCTCACAAGATCGGCTGTCAGAGCTAAAGGAAGAGGCGGGGAGTTGATCCATACACACTAGATGGAAAAGACAGTCCCCGATAAAGCCTGAGCTTGATCCCCCAATGAGAAGAATAAAGAGTCGATCTGTAGGTAGCAATAGGGAAATCCAAGGGGATTTGATTAGAACGTCGTTCTTTCCTGGCCAATGAGGGGCACCCAGACAAGCTTGGGGGTCCTAGATAAGTAGTCTTACATCTACTCTAGTGAGTAGGGAGAACACCAGAGTAACTGGTAGAGGTTAGATAGCATCTGAGTGCCTGGTCCCCCAAAACAGGGACTGGAAGAAGTTGAACATGAGTCGGCAGGCCCAGGGAAGCTAATCTCTCCATCTAGAACTCAGGAAGAAGGTGGCTATGATGGCCAGCCCATGGGGATAGGAGCAGAAGGGCAAGGTCTATGCTTCTGGTAACCCACAAACCCTGTTTTCATCTTTCATAACTTGTACTGCTGGTTGCAGACTCTGTTTTTCCTTGCAGTCATTTTTTTTAACTTGGTCCCCTGTCTGAGCTAATTTTAACATGTTAAAGACCATATTTTTTTCTTTTACCAAGTGTCTGGGTATTTTTTTGGCTGTTAGTTTTTTGGGTTTTTTTTTTTTTTGCATTAAACCATAAATGGATGGTCTTTTGCCTTAAACCATAAACACGAGTAAACTCTGGATCTGTCTGCAGTGTGTTAAGGTGTAGACTTGCTGGGATGTTGGAGTAAGAGCCAAAGAGAACGAGTTTGTAGACTGTTCTTCACTGACCCTCAACAAGGCCTTCCACCGCCTAGCCTGGTACCACGCTAGGCCCCAGCCTCGCTTCTTTGTTAGATCAGACGAAGGACTCTCTACTTGCCTCAGCTCTGATGGCTACTGGAAACAATGGCTATAACCCCACTAAGTAAACTGAAGACCTGCGCACATGCTTGTTCACTTCCTTTCCCACATGCCATCGGTCAGGCCTGGCAAGGATATCAATCACACAACCCTCTCCCCAGCTCCCTTATCCAGTCATTCACTCTGCCATGCAAACCTTCACCCACATGTTCCCTAGAACATACATGCTTTGGGGTTCGAAATTTTGATATTCCATTTCAGATACATGTCTTTTTCAAGTCAGAAAACATCTATCCAGCAATCCCTAGTCAGATGCTGCTCTAGATTGGGGATGATTTCAAAATGAAGGAGACAGAGTCCCAGTCGTGGGGTAGGAAGTAATTCCTGCCTAAGTGACACACAGTTCAGATGCCAAGGTCACATACCAGTTCTCTGAAAGAAAGTGGGATGCAGGTTACTCAAGAAAAGGCCAGAACTACGTCCTCTGCCAGGAGGTTAGATGCATATCCTCACCCAGGATGAATCCCCCTTTCCCTCATTTCTTTTTCTTTCTACTTTTCATTGTAGTTTGGGTGAAAGTTGACAGAGAAGAGTAGTTTGTCATTCCACAGTGTGTAGGTGCTTTGTTTCATCACGCTGGTTGTGATCCCCTCTCTCTTCCTCCTTGGGTGCCTGCCCTGTGTCTACTTGTCCTTCATTCCTGTCCTTTCTGGACGCTGAGCCTTTTATTTAAACAAATGTGACCCTTTGGGGCTCTTATCGCTGGCTGCATTGAGGGATACATTCCTACTAGGTGTTGTTACTGACTTTTTAGGCTGAATGTGGATCGCTGTGAGTGGGGTCTGTTCTACATTTGAAGGCTGTCCAAAGATATGGTCTCAGGAATCGACAAGCATGTATCAGATGAGTAAATAGTTGTTGGCTGCTCATATGAAGTGTTTGTTCATGACCTCTGCCCATTTTTAATGGAATTGTTCATTTTGTTGTGGAGTTTTCTACCTATCTTTGAGATGAGTCCCTTGTCTGATATGTTATTGCCGATTTCCCTCCCCCCCCCCCAACCCCCACTTGTGTAGGTTCTCCTGTTATCCTCTTGGAACAGTTTTTGGATGACTTGAGGAATCCCGTTGTGTATTTGTACCCGAGTTAATTTTCAGGAAGCTCCCATTGTCTAGTTTATCTTTGTTGTTAGTACATTTCCAGTTCTATTTTATAGACTGTGCCAAAAATTAGAGTCCAGAAGCTTTGCCCTATTTTCTTTGATAATTTTTAAACTTTCCGTTTTGACATGTGAGGCTCCGATGCACTTTGAGCGGTGTTTGTGTATTGAGTGGTGTTTGTGTATGGTGTGTGTGTGTGTGGGGGAGCCACTGTCTTATTTTTCTGCAAACAGATAGCTACTGTTGTTAACACCAGTTGCTAAAGAGATTATCTCCTCCCCAGTTAATGGACAGTGCCCCTTTGTGGAAGATCAGCCATCCATGGGTGGATGCATTTACACCTAGTTCCCAATTCTGTTCCTTTGGTCAATGTTTCTGTCATTACACCTGGACCAGACTGTTTTGACTATTGAAGATGCCAGCGATGCCCCCAAAACAAACAAACAAACAAACAAACAAACAAACACTATTGAAGATGCATAGAAAGTTTTGAGATCTACTTCATTCTTCTTTAGCAACGATTTGATCATGTGGCATCTCTTTTCTTTCCATAGAAGGTCTGGTGGTAGGAGGTTATCAGTTGGGCTGTGAGCATCAAGGTCAGCAGTTCAAAACCACTAGTTGCTCCATGGGCAAAAGTTGTGGCTTTCCATGCTCATGGGATTATAGTCTTGGAAACTCAAGGAGGGCAGTTCTACCCAGTCCCATGGGATAGCTATGAGTTGACATTAGCTCAGTGGCAGGGAGCTTCATTTGTCTTTTTACCCCCTTTCTTTCTTTCCTCATAAAGTGGATGATTAATGAGAATCATTTTTAGAATAACGATAGATTCTGGATTGGATTGCATTAGAGCTATAGATCACTTAGATTGCTTTGGGTAACGCTAATGTTTTCACAGTGCTAAGTCTTCCTCTCCATAAGTATGATGATATGTTTTCCCACTTTGGAAGGTCTCCTTTGGCTTCTTGTAGAGTTTTGTGGTTTCCTTTGTATCAGTCCTTCATTTCCTTGGAGACCTCATTTTGTTAATTGCCCCACTTCTGCAATAGTCCATATCCCATAGGTGTCTTCCTCTGGGAAAATTAGTATGTGAGTATTACTCTTTTTTTACAACCATGAAGCTAAACCAGTATTCTGTGCTTGTTATTCCTTTTTTTCTACTCTGCTCCCAGCACTCTGGAGCATCCCCGTCATTCCTTCTTCTAACTGCCTTCATCTTCCATTCCCTTGACACTGTCAACCGTCTGCAAATACCAAGCCCAGGGTCACCAATCAACCCTGGTTTCCCTGACCTCTCTACCCATGAATCAAATGTCTTAGAAATTCTTCCTGTGCTCTCCAGACATCCCTTACCAAGTCCTTGGCCTCTTGCGTTTCCCTCATGACTCATCCTTTTCCATCCCCCCTTATACCCAGCCCTTATACCCAGCCCCTTCATACTGGTATTCACCTGGATTCAGCCTCTGTTCTCCGTCCACTCTGTTCTCTGTACACTTCCTTTCATATCCCCCATTCTCTGGGCTTAGCGCTCCAGGCCTGCTGAACCTGAAACTGTTCCAGCCTCTAACACCCACCTGAGCTCTCTTTCAGGTTCCAGAACTCCAAAGTCCCAAAGGCCCCTCACACTCAACAGACAACAATTCTTGTCCTTTACCAGAGTCCCGTGCCTCATAGAAAGACACCACAGCCAGTAGTTCCAGCAAACAGATATCTGGGGTCTTCTCTAACAGCTCACTTTCACCCCTTTCCATCCACTGCCTCGCCTCAAGCCTTGGTAACTTACCCTCTCAAGGGCTCCAGAATATTCCCAATTCTTTCTAACTCGACCATCAACAATCATCTCCCAGGCACGACCCGCCCCGGTCAGGATGACGGATGAGGGGTTGCCTCTCACAGGTCTCTCGGTAGGCCCTCTTCTACCCTTGCAAGTTTTTTTCTTTTTCTGGAAGCCAGGGCAACACTTCCAACAATGAGAACATGTCATCACCATATTTAAATGTCTCCAAAGACTCACTATCCTTCTTGGGCTAAAGCCTCAAATCATTCCAGTCCGTCAATGTCTTCAGCTTGATTTGTCACCCTGCTCACTCTCTTCCCTTCAGCCGGGATGTTTCCCTTCTCAGCACATGCCCTGCCCCTTTCACGGCTGGCTTTTCACACATGCTGTTCCTTCTGCTTGGAATGCCCATTCTTCGTGCCTGGGACCTTTCGGGTCCCTCAGCTTTCAGATTTCTTCTGGGTAATGTGAGCAGGTATTCTCATCCCTGACTCAGGGTCCCCTGGTTGCCCCCAACAGCACATGCCCCTCTTTCATCGCGATCAGGGTTCATCCTGTTCCACTTATTGATCGGATTGTTGGATTCGGATCTGTATCCTGAATCTGTATTTGGACTCGAGGCCCTGGGTGGGCAGTGCTGTGTCCATAGTCCCCACACTACATTCCCCACAGCCAGTGAGCATGCGGGCAGTGCCAAGAATGAATTTGCTGAATTGCACGGAAAACTTTGGCCCCCCCTCATGCCCCCCCTCCCTCCCTCTCTGGCTCCTAGACAATATTTTTATCCCTAAACTTTTCTAATTATCTAAACGTAATTATCTAAACTTCTCTGAAAGGGGCGTGCATCTTCCCTGACTATCTGTCATCCTCAGGCACTGCAGTTGGGGTGCTGCTCCATCACGCCCCTGAAACGGCTCTTGCTGAGGGCTCTGATAACCCCCTAATTACCAACTTCAGCGGATGTGTTTCCATCCCTGTCTGATTGGAATTCTCTGCAGGGTTTGATACCGTTGATCACGCTCCTCTTCTCGAAGCTCTGGGCTCTTTTGGTTTCCATGACAACCCCCCTCTCCTTGTTTTTAACCCATCTCTATGGCGACTTTTTCTCCCCGGCCTCATTAATCAGAGCCTCTGACTCAACCACCCTCGAAAATGTTAGCGTCCAGAAGACTCGATATTGTAAAGATGTCAATTCGCTCCAAATTAATGTACGATTTCAGTGCCTTCCTAATCAAAATCCCACCAGGGTTTTTTAATGGGACTTAATAAGCTGATTCTAAAAGACAGGTGGAAAAAGAAATGGGCAAGAATAGCCAAGATAGTTTTAAGGCGGGGGGTGGAGGGGTGAGTGTGGGGAAGCCAGGGATGGGAACACAACAGGAGGGAAGGGACTGGATTTAAATGATCGGGAAGCATGATAAGGTAGGGGTCATGACATGAGCTGGCCGTAGCACAGGGGTACAGAGCCAAAGGGTTCAGCCTCAGAATTGTGTCCGAAGCGACTTTGGCACAGGCTGCTATGTGAGGGGCTAGGGACGGACCTACTTTATCATGGAACAAGCGAGTTGTACCAGCCTCATGATCAATGGTGTGTCCATCTCTGTGGCTACTGGCATAGGCTAAAGAATGGCATTCCAAATGGGGGCCTTTGCAGTGGGCAATGTAGACCTTGACATGGGCTCCACCCAGGCAGCCTCTCTCAGAAACAGGGCTTTGAAGGGGTTCCTTTCCAGTGCCCTCCCCCTGTTGAGAACCAGAATTTGCATTTTAACCCGATCTCCAGGGGGTTCTCCGAGGCTGCTGCTAAAACAGAGAGCCACTTGGAAGCTCTGATTTTCCCATCCTGTTGGGTGCCTTACCTCTCCCTGATTCCAAGGAACAGTCTCCTTGCCTGTCCTCTCCTGTCCATCCCAGGCTCACCTGCAAGTCCTGCCTGACTCAGGCACCATCCTCACGAGACCCGGCATCAGACTTTTGTTTGTTCGTTTATTTCTTATTAGAAAAGTAATATCTGTTCTTTGATGGTGAGTATATTGTGTTCATTGTATTGTTCTCGTTCCCTTTGGTATTTCTGAAAGTACGTGATCATAAAAACAGCGACACCGGAGCCTCGGAGAAAATTCGGAGAGTTACTGTCAGGAGTGGCAGAATAATCTTGACAAGAACCCCGGCCCCCAGACTCACGCTCTGTGAGCACACATCTGAAAAGCATATCCCTTTTTAGTCGTCTTTGATGCCTTTATTTACAATAGATGCTTTTATTATAGATATAATTCCGCACCATCCTTCCGCACTGATTATATGTTACGCCTTTCCCCATGTTAGTCAACATTCTTTGTAATTATTATGTTTAGCGGCTGCCTAATAATCCATTTAATGAATGAAACATAATTTGTTAACCACCCCCCTGGGGCTGGAGAGTTTGATGGGTTTTATATATCCACACAAGCTCACTGTGCACGTCTTTCTAGTCCAATCTCAAGGCATTGTTTTAGATCATTTTCCTGGGATGAGCTGCCTGTAAAGAGCATTTCTGAGCCAAACAGTATGAACCTTTTCGAAGCTCTTCACAGATCTTAAGCAAATTGCCTTCAAGACGGGGTTTGCCTCTTCGCCGTCTTGCAGCTGTGTGAGAGTGGGCCCACACTGCCGCCCAGACAGGGCATCTGCCTCCTCCATTCCCCAAGTGTTCACTCGACACACGCAGAGAGTGGTCTTCTCCCCGTTCTCATTTGCATTCATTTTAATTTGAGGAAGTTGAACATGTTCAGCCCAAGGTGCCTCTTGAACTTCTTCCTTCACATATAAACTCTTAACGCTTTCTATTGCCCCAACATTTCAGTAGAAGAACACTACTCACATGCTTCGGTGAATGTTTCATTTATGAGAAGTTTCAACATGCCAAAGTTTTACCATTCACCGAGCCAATTAGACCTGTGTTTCCCTTGATAATCTGAAGGCTCCAACAGGCCTCTCACCTGTAGATTTGATCACCAATCATTTCCATCCTTTCTAGCTATTAGTCTCCGTGTTTTGGCACTCACCTGTTTCAGTCATCTCACATTGATTTTAGTAGTTACTATTAGGTGAGATTAAAAAAAAAAGTGATTTGGGTTCCCCAGATAGATAATTTCCTAGCCCTGGTGAGTGACAAATGCTTCTTTTCCCCATTAATGTGTGGTCCTGCCTCTCCCCTAAGTCACAGTTTTAGATACCGGGGAGCTCTGCATGCAGGCCTCTGATTCAATTCCACCAAGATGTCTCCTTTAATCATACGCATGTGTTTGTACACTGCATACATATACTTATAGATGCATTGAGTTGATTCCTATGCACCAACCCAGTATAGGATTTCTGAGGCTATAGATTTCTCTGGGAGTAGACAGCTCCATCTTCCTCTGGGGAAACTGCTGGTGGTTTTGAACGACTGACCTTGTGGTTAGTAATCCAATGCTTACCCAAGGTTAGAGTCCTTAAAATCTCCATTTCACATCAGAGGAGTCACCTGCGCCAACTTCCTTTTAAGTAATTCACCTTGGGTTTTCCATAGGCATCAATTGTTTCTGTTTTTGTTTCTATTTTAATCACACACAGGTCCATTTTTTCTCTAGCCACTTCTTGTCTCCCAAAGAAGGTTGTCAAATTGTACCGTGGAGCTCCCAGGGGACAGGCTGAGTGGAGGGCATGGCCCTGAAATCAGAGGCAGGCCAGGAGAGCTGGGTTGGAGGACAAGGCACTCTCTGGGTACCCTCTGCCTTCTGGACACCTCCGTTTCCTTTCCTGCACAGTGGGTTTGTGAGGACTCGACAGGGTAGAGTCTGCTGACGCAACTTGCTTCCCCATGCAGCAAAATGCATCCTGGGTGCTAGGGAGAGGAGTGGGAAGGGCCGAAATGGTCTCGGAAGAAATGCTTTCAAGGAACTTACAGTCTGTCGAAACAGAGGTGGTGGGGGGTGGGCGGTGAAGGGGTGGGGGGGAAGGAACTGCCAAAGACAGATTCCCAAAGGACATGGCAGAGACAAGCAGAGTGTTGAGGAGAAGGTCGGACAGGGGCCCTGCTTTGTGGGCAGGATGGCCCTCTCTGAGGGAGCATGTAAGCTGAACTCCAAGAATTAAGAAGAGAGAGGGGGGCAGGGAATTGTTTTCCAGGTATGGGAACCAACAGGAGCCCCATAGCAAGATGGAATCAAGCTCGGCCCATCTGAGAAGGCAAGGAAATGCCCACCCAGGGCAGAGCACAGTAAGCCGGGGCATCAGGAAGAGCGGAGCAGGGAACCTTGGAAGCCTTGGGTTCTGTGCTGAGGGCAATAGGAAGCCCCGGAAGGTTGGCAAGATGCTGCTTGTATTGCAAGATGGCTACTTCTGTGTGTTCAGTGGATAGGTGGGAAGGAAGAAAGAAAAGTGGTGAGGCTATCACAGGAAAGAGGGGGGAGTTGAGGTGGCTGGAAGCAGGTGGTCAGGAGGTGGGGAGAAGGAGTCAGGACCATTCCGTCTAGAGACAAAACGGCTAGGACTTGCTCGGAACCAGATGGGTGAGATGAAGGAGGGGCAAGAGTGGAGGATGACACAGAGGGGTCTGATTTGGAAAACTGGGGTGAAGGTCGGGCCATGGGCAGAGAAGGGACAAAGTGGGGAGATAGTGCTGAGACCCAGAAGCTGGAGTTCTCACTGGATGTCACTGTTGGAATTGGCCATCAAAATCTCTAAGTAGAGTTGTGTACGAAAGGGGGCTTGCGTGAGACCTAATATGGCTACGAGCTAGCTTGCTGCCAGCCACTGTTATATGACACTTGTTGGGATGCTCTTGAAGCCTGACGTCATGTCACTCTCATCTTCCAGAGACCCTGTCTCCCCCGCTGAAAGGGGCACTGAGTCTGGCCCTACCACTGCCCAGGACTTCACCGCAATAAGCAACGCCTGAAGCACAGTGTCTATGTTATCTCCGTGGCATTGTCAGGCTCTTTCTTCCGTCTCTTGGCAATTTACAGCAAATTTCACATTACTGGCTTATGCTCAGGCAAGTTGTCCACCGGGCAGTTTGGTTGTGCAAGCCTGGAGAGTTCCAAGTCAGAGCGTAAAACGTGAGGTTCCGTGAGCACCGAGACCTGTCTTCAGTGGAGTCCTGTGGCTTAGAATGACTCCAATGACAACAATGGAAGAGGAACCAATTGGAAGTCTTCAGGGAAACTGCTAGCCACAAGATGGGTGGGGGGCGCTTCAGAGGCACGATCAGTAAGGGGATGGTGAGTGGGGAGATGGACAGTGGTGTCACAGATGCCCAGGAGAGGTGATCTCAGGAGGAAGTGCTCAACTCTGTCCTGTGCCGCCCAGAGACTGACTGATTAAAGGCAGAAAAGCATCTACTGCAATGGGCGATGGAGGATGTAGCCGAGCGTGAAGGCGGTGGAGAGGTCGGGGGGAGGCTTGGCCAGTAGACAGCGCTGTATAAAAAAGGGGGGGGGTGTCCTCACGGAGAACAAGCAGTCCTAGCCCTTCCTCCTAGGGCTGCATGACACAGTTTCTGATGCCCCGTCAATGCAGACGGTTCACCTGGTGACAATCTCAACCCTCCTATCCTGCTGCCTTGCTTCTTACACCTCTGCCACTCACCACGACCCCACCAGTTTCTCTTGCCTGTGATTTCCTTCCCCGGGCGGGGTCACAGAATATTTCTGTTACACAAGAACGTTTTCTAAACCTCCATTTCAGACATGTGATTTCAAGCAGAAAAGAGTTCTTCTCCCCTACCTCGCTCACGGCTTGTTGCTAGGCGCCAAAGGTGCAAAGATGAATAAGACATGGCCCCAGGCACGTGGCAAGATGAAACCACTGCTAATGAGGTCTGTCCTCAGTGCCCGGAGGTCAGAGAAAGAGCCCCCGAAGAACACGGAGATCCGGTTACTTGGTAAAACGTAAATAATATCATGTTGTCCCTTTCCATCGAGCACAGTTAATCCCCTCACCGTCACACGTAACCCCACGACCCTGGGGCTCCTTTTGTTGCATATTCTTGCTCTTCAATTTCCCCCTCAAACAGCCTTCCTGGAGCCTCTGTTCCCTCATCTCCTCACTCTCCCTCCCACTTTATCAGCCAGACTCTGAATCAACCCCACCCAATGGGGGCTTCTTTGCCCTTCCCTAAAGGTGCTGTGGTCAATGTGCCTCAAGGCCAGGCAGCAGAACCCAATCCATCATCATGTCCCCTGACCTCTGTAGATCTGGCTCATCCTTCATGGGTTTCCAAGGTCCCCTCTTTCCCTCCATCTCAGACATCCCTTCCCAGGCTCCCCCTGCATCCCCTTCCCAGTTCATACCCCTTAATACTGGGTTGCCCAGGACCTTTCCTCTTTCCCTCAACTCCATCATCTCCATCCCTATCGTTTGGCCCACCTTCTGGTGGCTGAACCGGGAGCTCAGTCCAGATCTCCTCTGAGCGCTGTCCTGACATTTCCATCCTCCTTTGTAATGACTCCCCTTCTATTGCCAGTCCAGAGCACTAAAGCCAGATGGCCGATCATCTAGGCAGTATTCCAGCCATCTCAACAAAGTATTCTTAACATGATCCAAACAAAACTCTTAGACTACTCTTCTTTCACTACATGATGATCTCCTTTTGTGTAAATTCTTCATCTTCTTCCCTAAAATTGTCCTTGCCTGATGTTTTCTATTTTAAGAAATGACACCCCTTCTAGAGTGGGAGACAGTTGGCAGTTGCCCTAGACTCTCTTTCTACTTCACTCACTACGTCTCATCAGGATGTGGCATAGTCGATCTACTTCGGTCTCCATTACCAGCACCGAGAGCTTTGTTCAGTCATCATCTCACTTGGTCCACTACAGTTACCTGAGCCTCTTCAAATATGCTTCCCTCTTGTCCTAATCCGGACCTCACAGAGCAGCTACAGGGATTTTTTTTTAAGGCTTCTTTTAAAAAAAATCATCCAGTGGATCTTAAAAGCAATCAAATTCTCCAGCTTCATTGTTCACCATGCCTCCCTCTGTCTGGCATGAGTCTTGCCCAACCTTCATCTCTTCCCGGTCCTTACTAACAGATATGTTTAGAGTCCACTTTCCATGTACTTCAAGAGTGGTGGACCTGGTCCCTCCCAGGTGGTGAATCATGACTGACCCATGTCAGCAAGAGTGGACAGGTCCACTTCTCTTATCAGTGATGGGCTTATGAGTGGGCATTTGATCTGATTGGTCATTAGAGAAGACGGAGTATAATGGTGGTGGTGGTAGACTTTTGGAAAAGGTTTCTTATCCCTTAAAGAGAAGCACAAGGAAGCTCTTCCTTTCACCCACCTCTGAACCATGGTATAGTAGGGAGGAGGCTGGGAGTGGCTTCAGCAATCGTGTGACTACAGGGATGGGAACTCCTTTGCATGGGAGAACCGAGGAGTGAGAGGTGTACATTACTTGGGCCTTTGATGACATTTGAGCTGCCTTCTTCCTTTAGGTTTCTCACTATGTGTGATAGTAAATGCCTTGTGCATGTGTTTTTGTAGCTGGGTTTTCTGTGATTTAATCTCAAGCGTGTTCTTACTTGTGAGTGAACCAGCCGTGATGGTTTCCTTCAGCTTCCCCAAGCGTTGGACCAATGAGATGTCTCACTCGCCATCTCTTTATGTACACTGTGCTTCTCAAACCTGGTCAACCTTGGCTCCTTTGCTCAAAGGCTCCTTGCTGCTGTCTGAGCAAGACTTTTCAATGTGCCCTGTCAGCGTTTTAGGTTACAATATCTTTATTTACTTGGCGAGTAGCTGGCTCCTTTGCTGGGCTGACAACTCTGGCCAGTCAGGGTCCAGGACTGTCCTCCCTCGCTATTGTGCACCCTGTATCCACACTGTGTCTATCATGGGACCTAGATGAATGAAGTTTGCAGATTCGGTCAAAGAAAGGGAGAGAGAGCCGTACATACAATAGGATTTAATTGAAACGGATTTAATGTAATGACTATTCCTTGCTAGAGGCATGACAGGCTTAAGGGTTCCGGCTGGAAGCCATCACCCCTTCTAGACCTGCAGAAGTTGGGTTTTCAGCAGCTAGAGAGAAGGTTGTGGCTTTGAGGGACCTCCTCTGACCCTAAAGGAACACAGCCATGGCTAACCCCAGCCTATAGGAAGGCAGCCAGGGGACCATCACTCCTCTCTCAGTCCAATCTTTATCTGTTGCCTCTCCTCAGTGAAACTTGGCTAGAAGTCAGAGAGGAGGAGGCTGGGTGGGGTCAAGGTCCACCACCTAAGGCACAGAACACAATGGAGAAAGATAGAGAATGGTTCTTTGGACCAGTGACTCCTATCTGGAACGGTCACCAAATGACCCGCCTCTATCTGTTCAATGAACGTTCTCTTCTCAATCATGGGACATTTGAGTGTAGATAACCTTACCTCTGACCTCTTCAGGGCCAGTGAGGGCAGCACAAGGGAGACGTTCCCCTACATGAAAAACCGGGACAACACTACAAGCAGAGCCCCAGAAGTGAAAACAGCAAGGGAGAGCTTGTGAGCAACTCTGATGTCCCCAGAGGATGAGTCTTGTCACTTCTCTCCGATCACCACCTCCATGTTCTGCCCTACCCTCTAGCTGCCCTCCAACGAGAGATTCCGGCTCCTTCACAACTCATTCGCCTTTGTATTCTCTCACTCTCTGCTGCTGTCCTCTTTCCAAACTAGGAATTCCAGTCCTTTTTAAGTTTCAAAAATGCTCCCTTTATCCTGCCTACCCCTCAACTCTTCCCGTGGCCACCCAACCTTCTCCGGGGAGAGATTTGCGGCTCTTCAACCTATTCAACTCACCAACTCATCAACCCGTTGACCCTTCCAATCTCTCGAACACTTCCTGGCCCCTGATGGTCAAACTAAAGGGACTCTGCTTCTTAATTTGGGGAAGATTTGGGGCATACAGCAGTGCTGATGACCTTCTCCTTGAGGCTTTTTGTTCCCTTGAAGTTTGACATGCAGGTTCCCTGGGCAACCCTCTCCTGCGGCTCTCAGGCCCTTGCTCCTCTCTCCTTTTGTGACCTACTTAGACCTCAGTGGGCCTTTTAGATGTTGCCGTAAATCATGATACTTCTGACACTCTTTCCCGTGCTCTGTCCTCTCTCCCTGCTGGGCTCACTCATTCTTGGGGCTCTCTTTGCCCTCTGTTCCTGGGCCGGTTCATCCAGGCATATCCTTTTTCTGAGATCCGGAGGCCTGCTGACCCCTGCCTAGCTGGGCCCCCAGGACCTCCACCCGGCGCTGAGCCCATTGTCCCTCCCTCCACAAACCAACGTCCCCAT